>PVKN010012564.1:0-20648 GCA_004027915.1 Capromys pilorides
AGAAAAAAAAAAAAAAAAAAAAAGGCCATGCAGGTTGGCATCATTGGTAATTTATAATAGCTTTTGTTCAATCCCACCTTTCCATTTTGTTCAGATAAAAAGCAACATGAAATTACTGTGTTTGAAATATTTTCTTATGGTTTGTAATATTTCTGTAAATCTATTGTGATATTTTAAGGTTCCCCTCCCCCCTTTATTTTCCGTAGTTGTATTTTAAAAGATTCGGCTCTGTATTACTGGAATCAGTCTGCCGAGAACCCATGTATATATTTGAACTAATACCATCCTTATAACAGGTACATTTTCAACTTAAGTTTTTACTCCATTATGCACAGTTTGAGATAAATAAATTTTTGAAATATGGACACTGAAATTATGCTTGAGTCTTTCATTTATTTGGATCACTCTGTGATTGTACATAACTGCTGGGAATTCTAGTATTATGCCCAACCATGAAAGCAAAAGTAGGAAAAACTAAGCTTAGCATGACCAGTCCAGCAACATGTGCGAATGTTAACTACGAAAAGACAAGTGAGAGAGAGATGCCTGGATGGTTAATCAGTACTTTGGGAAAACTGAAATGCTTATGTCATTTCTAAAATAGAAACTAGAGACATATATTGTAAATCCACCCCCTCCTTTTCTAAGCAGCATGAATAAGCGTGATGGGAACGTGTGCTGCGACTGATTTGTGCCACTTGTTGCCAGAAGCGAGTCAATTCTGAAATTTTTCATGTAGCTTAGCAGATCGGGGATCGAGCCAAATCGGAACCAGGTTGGCTGGTTTTGTTTTCATTTTCTTCACCGCACAATAGCCCTTTGAAACCCGGTCCTAGGGGAAGATGATGCTTCTCTTATCAGAATAATTGTAAACTAGACATGCGGAGCGTTACCTGCTGGGTGGGTGTTTGGCTTATTCTGGCCCTGCTATTATTGCCTGAGAGGAAACAAGTGGTTTGCTTTCTTTGTTCCTTGACTTAGTAAACTTTCTCTACATTTTCCTGTTTAGGGGCAAAGGAAAGCAAAAGAACGTTTTGCAAAAATTCCCTGACTTATGGATCTAGTTTTTTTATTATTATTTATTTTCTTTTTTTCCCCCTCTTCCTGAATCCCATTTCTTAAATTGGCAGTGCGGGTCCAAGCCTGTCGCCCCAAATCGGATAATCTCTCCACCTGATAACAAGCAAGAGAGAAGCCAGGCAACAGCCATATTACAGAAGAAAGCAATCAACACTGAGGTAGATATTTTACTTTGTCCAGTCTAATCACATTTGGAGATGATTATGCTTTTGATCTGTTAACTGTTTTGCTACAGTGGTAGAGAGGTGGGGGGAGGGGCGGGGTGGAGAAACGAGATTGGATTTGTTGTTTTCTTTTGCCCTAGGAAAGGTAAAGAAAGGCTTTAGTTGTCCTCTGTGGGAGCGGAAAAGTTGGGGAAGTCGCCATGGTCTTTGAATTAGCGATGCCTCTGCATCCCAACCAACCAGCGCTTTGATGCAGCCGGAGAAACTGTGATCAAGTTGGGGACTTTTTACCGTTTTATTTTTTTCTTACAACTTCTTTCCCTCATCCTCCTCCACCCAAAGGGAGCAGGAAGCGTGGTAGGGCAGTCTTAAATGCACGACTTCTTCCAACACTTTCAAGAGTTTGTCGTGTCAACTTGCTACAACTTTCGAAAAGTTGGAACTCGGCAGCGCTTTTCCACCATTGAGTAAAATCCCTGCCGCCGCAGCCACTAAGTTAGCCCATCTCGTCAGTTTACATCCTCTGGTTCTCAGGAAAGTCTCTCGAAGTGTTGCTCGTGTTGGTTCTGTGATGAGCTAGTGAAAATCTCATTATCTGTGTTTTTATTTATTCTAAATTGCTTCATTTTCAGCGTTCGTTGGTTTTTATTTACTTTATCCTCATTTTTAGGGTGCTGATATATTAGGAAGGGAAGGAGGTTCCAGTTCCCAATTCCAAGCAAGGCGTTTCCCCCCCTAATTAATGCAAGGACTCTAAAAGAATTTCCCCCAGCTCGGCCAGCCATTGTAATGCACATACGGATTATTCACGTGGTAATGAGCACATTCGCCAGTTCTTGCTCACACATACGAATAAAAGAAACTTTGAATAAAGATCCAAATGACCATGCTGGGGCAGTGGGGAGGATATTCCTGGAATTTGAGCCAATCGACAGCATAGCATGTATGTTTAAAAAATAAATATAAGCATATTTAAAAATATACGCAGAGACTTAGAATAAATACACTATCTACAAATCTTTTTCTTTTTTTTTTTTTTTTAAAGTCCACAAGATCAGACTAAAAATGTTTTGGTAAAATGTACAGTTTGAAATGCTTTGCTAGGGAGCAAAAAAGCACATGATTTTTTGATAAGTTGAACTGGCTTTAAATGATTGTCACGGTCTAGAAGGTTCCCATTGCCCATCCCATCTTTCCCAATCTCCAAACCAAGAAGTTGAAATGTAAAGCCAAGATTTTTTATTTGTTTATAAGTATAAATGCTTTGAGAAAGCTGCATCTGGAGAAAAATGATACTCATCCCATTGTATCCTTCGATGAAAGTAAATGGTTCTCCATGTATAATTTCATGGCTGGGCTAATATTGGGCATATAATAATTTTGATAATGTGTTTTGCAAGTAAAGCTGTGAACCCATAAATGTGCCCAAAGATGTTATCTCTTGGTGCTGAACATAGTTGCTGCTTCTTTTTCTCTCCAGATATTAATTCTGCTGAATGAGAACACTTCAGTTTCAGTCAAAAGGAGTGAATTTAAACGTTTCATTAACCTTATACGCAGAATAGAAATGTACAAAAGGATGAAATTATTTATTGTGTATTCTCTTTGCAATTTTTTTTCTCTCCTCACCCCTGCCTCCCTATACTTTCAATAAAGAGAGTTAAAATATTTTGCTGAGCTGTAGTAGATTAGCAAGGTTTCTTTGCCAGTGCTGGGAAGCTGGTATTACAGACTGTCCCAGGGGAAAATGGCTCACATTAACCACTAAATGAATATTTGACAAGGGCCCATTCGGAGGTATTATTACTATAAACGTGTCCCTACTGGACTTTTCAAGGGTCAAAGAGCAATGCTTCAATTAATTATTTAGACTGCTAGTAGATTTGGTTGTAATAGCTGTACTTATTTCTAGAAACCGACACATTTTTACAGTAGGAAAATCTCAGGAGAATCTTCTCCATCAGCAACCCCTTAGATTGAAAAGCACACCACAGAGCTCTGGCATTCTAAACTGACTTTTCCCTAAAGCCTTTCAGTGGGTTGGGGGAGGGAATTATAGTCTCTTTTTCTATTCTATGGTCTCTTTTGGATTTAAAAGAGAAAAAAAAAATCAAGAGCATCTTAATTTATCTTAATTTTCACATCGTATCTGGCAAGGTCTTTTAGGTACTTGCAGTATGGGGAAGAGGAGGGTGTTTATTTATAATCTTTTGTCTTTTCTGAGTAGCAATGTCACAAGATCTCAGAGGCTCAGTCAGGCCCTGAATTTAGGCAGGATACATGTTACTGTCTGCCACTCATATCCAGGATGTAAAATATATGTCTCCATAGGCTAAGTGTGCTGAATTCTAGTTGTGGCAGTGTAGATTGGGGTGCAAGATATCCTGCCCCCCCTCCTGCCCATTGGTCTGAACCCTGTCAGGTAGAGGGGACTGAGGGCAAGCATAGCATTTATGCCATGTCATAACTTCTCCCAAGGCCCTGGGTAAAATGGTAAAGGAATGATTTTGAGAGTAAGATTCCTTGACAATAATATAAATTGAATGAATAAGAGATAAGCTGGAGGGGGGTGGCAGCAGTAATTACAAACCTAATTCATTCAGCTTTTCAGAACTTTTGTTGTGGGAGCTCCATTGACTGGTTTTGAGCTGCCAGCTTTCTCACATTAAAAAGACCTGATCAGCGCCTCAGGGGGACAAGGAATACCGCTTAACTGCATAGTGATGGGGGTCTTCATTTAAAACCATTACAAGAAGAAAATTAAACAGTGCTTTTGTGTGCACAAGGTTTACTTTCCAGCTGATAACAGTTTATAGCTAACTGCTCTGAGATTGAAATTTGACTATGGTTTGATCACTTGCTAGCTGGCACCGCTTATTAATTTATTTATTTTTCTGTTGCAATTGAAAGAGCTTTCTTTCTATCCACTATCACCGCCACTCCATCATTTTTTCCCCTTGTTCTTGGGGGAATTTTGGAAAAACAGGTCCTCTTTTTTTTTTTTTTTTTTTTTGGTGGAAAAGGAGTGTCGCTTTGCCATGAGCTCATTTAGCAAAGACTTGAGCTCACATTCCAGAACTGTCCCCCACCCATTATTGCTTTAAAATAATTTGTATCTCTGGTTGATTTTTCTCCCCTAGTGCTGCATTTCTCTGCTCTCTGAGTTGAGGTTTCTTTTCAGACTGCAACTGGGATTGTGCGTGGGGGTCGACTTCATGTTCTTTGCTTTCTTTTTTGATCTAAGTTGGAAGGTAGCTGACTGGATCTTCGTAGGGACCGGTCTATGAGGTGGATCCCTTAAAGAAGGGAGTAGAGGAAACACTGTGACCTTTACCGTGAAAATCTGGATGGAGTCCAAAGGTACAGAGCTTCTTAAAGTCTAGAGTGCAAAGCTGTGGAGGCAGCTTCCAAAGACAGCAAAATCGCTCTAGCCTGAGAATGTGTTTAGTGTCTTTCATAGTTATTTGCTATTTAAAAACTTTCCTGGTAACCTCACATGATGCTACCACAGGAAACTCAAACCCACTCCTCTCCCTCCTGATGATGCTGTCCAGTTTTACAATTCTTATTTTCAGTTTGTGTATTTTGCCTGTGTGGCCTCTAGGAAATAATGGACCTGACTCTCTTGTTTTCACTGAGGGGCCTTCTCATAGGAAGGGTGGAGTGTGAAGTCTTAAGATTCCTACTGCAGAGAGTTCTTTCTCTGTGAAGGTCCAACTGGATTTTGTTTTATATTTTTGTATAATGGTAATATTTCTGATTCCTTGAGCACTGGGCTCAGTTTCTCTCCTAAAGCAAATAAAATGTCCTTTTCATTCTGGAATGCAAAGATATCTGCTGCTTCTAGGCGTTAGGACTGCAGATGCTTGTTCCACTTTGCAAAGCAATGTCAGGTGATTTGAAAGCTCAGAAGAGTCATTCGTCTCATTACCCTCGCCTGCCTGCATGACAGAATGAAGTGTGCAGTGTTTTATAAAGATTTCGGAGCCTTAAGCTATCGTCTGCGTCCTGCTCCAGAGTTGGTGCTGCTGCAGGCGCTGGCCTGGGAGCGTGTAGGCCACCCTGGAGGAGCAGCGCCCAGTGCATAGGCCAAGGGTGATGGGACAAGTGCAGGGCCAGTGACCTGACATCTCCGTGGCCCTGGCCACAGCCCCTGTGAGACTCCCCAGGAAAGTGCCAACGAAGGTGCCCTGCCAGGCTCGAGTTCCCTCTGCCCAGGCCGTCTACCCCTAGACAGCTGGGTCTCTCCCCATTGCCTGCCCAGCCTCACCCAGGCAAGTCTGGAAAGTTGTTGGGACTCCAGCTGCTCCAAACTCCTTTTCTCCTGCGACCTCCTGACCCTGAGATGTCTCTAGGCTCCAAACTTTCCAAATCAAGTCTTGCTTCCCCCATCTCACCCTCTGCCTTTTCTCTCAAGCGTTGTTTGTTCTTGTTTGTGACCAGCTCAACAGTCAGTAGTGGCACTTTCTCCCAGGACACTAAACTCCTGTAGGACCAGCACAGGTAGGCATGGGGAGACGCAGGCTGCACGTTCTCGTGTGTGGAATAGCTATGTCATATAGTTATCTCTTCATGACTCCAAAGTGCGTGATACAGAATAAGTTTCATTTGAAGCTCTGACTTTTTCTTGCTGCCCTGCAGCATTAAGTGATAGGGAAGGAGACAATTCCCGTGTTAGGCTCCAGAGACCAAAACAGAAATTGTGATCCTGGGCAATGTTAATGGCCTTGTGTGTCCAGACCTCCTTTTCCAGTGCTTTCTCTGACTCGGGGTTAACCTGGGAAGTTGTTGTGTAAACTAGGTGTCTTCCTGAAGGGAGGGACACTGGCATTCCGGTCAGGGGCCGCCCCCACCAGCAGAAAGCAGAAAAATAATTACTATATTAAAAAGGAGCTGTGAATTCTTGCCTAGGGTTCTTATCGCTGGCGGCCAGGCCAGCCGCGGGACTGCGCCTCCACCCCCACCCTGTGACGTCAGGGCTGCAGGCCCAGGGGATGAAATGATTCGCGCGCGGGCCTTGCAAAAGGGCGATCAGAAGGCTTGTCAGTGAAGGCGGCCTCATCACCACTGCCTGAGCCCACTCTGGAGACCCCTTGCTCCTCAGAGCATAACCCAATACTCAAGCAGCCAGAGCCTTCAGCGGGCTTACAGTCACACACCTCCAGGGCGGCATATATGCGCCCCCAGAGTGCCCCTCTGTGTGTGTGTGTGTGTGTGTGTGTGTGTGTGTGTGTTTTCAAAGTTGTATTATTTGTTAGCTAGAATTTGTGTGAGATCTAAATGAGTTGGTTTTGTTGCACTTAGGTTGGTTTGTTTTTTTTTTTTTTTAGACTCTGGAAAAATTACACCAAAAGCCTTTCCAGAATACACCATAGCTTTATATGGACTCCACCTAAGGGGAGTGATTTAGGGTTTGGACCTTGAAGAGTTTTCCGATTTTGATATCCCCATATTTAGAACAGCTGATTCTGGCTTACCACTGCTATTCCATTTTCATTGTCACTGTGTTCTGCCGTCCTAATAATCTGTATAGCTTTTAATAACCTCTTTAGGATCAAGTAGTGCTGAAAGAACTTCCTTGAACTGTTACTTAGACTGTAGACAAGAAGACATTTGGTGGTTAGAGTGTGTATAAGGTGGGCAAAATTATTTGCTGATAGAAAGCACCTGGCGTTTCGTGAAAGCTGAATTTCCCAAGTTTTCTTTCCAGCCCTCAAATCAGTTTAATTCATTGAATGGCACTTCCAACAGGAAGGACCCTGGAAGCTAGGCCTTCTGTCCTGATACTGGTCCAAGATCTCACAGAGTAATGATTTAGCAAAAATGAGCCAATATTTTGCTAATTCACATCTAGTATCAATTCACATCCAGGTCGATTTGACTATCACACTTACGTGTCAAACCTGGGTTACTACCTAAGACTACAGTTCAGACATCCTGAAATGCTCAGTGACAAACCCGTCTTCTCCTTCCCTTCCCTTTCTGTTGCTGCTGTCTCCAAGGAAAATATCTTTAACTCAAGTTTCCCTGTGAGAGTTTGTTTACTCCAACTTGTGTGAAAGCAGGCTGACACTCTCTCCTCAGCTTTCTAAACACTCTCTCCTCAGCTTTGTGAAATGGGGCAAAACATCTTGGAGCCCAAGATGGCAAAATAAACCTGAGCATATGGAGGAAGACATCGTTGTGAAGAAACTGATTTAAATGTTTAGCTCACACTTCAGCCTCGACGCTTCCTCCCTCCTCTGCTTTTCTTTTCCTTGCTCCCTGGCCGCCCTGGTTCTTGGGTACCTTCCCTCCATTAGCAAGCTAGCTCCTCAGCATAAATTATGAATGCGTATCAAGTAGGCCCTTCTGATAAGATAAATCAGGGCTTATTTTCTTCTGCAGATTTATGCGTTTATTCCCACAGAAACTTCTCTCTGCCCTGTGAGCAGTGTCTTTCTACAAACTTACTCTTCCCCCTCTCAACTAGAAAGCTATGTTCTCAATAGGAAAAATCAGGTAATTTTTTTCCCAAGCAGGCTTACAAGTTAAGGGTACAAAATATTTCGTCGTTAGTTGTATGAGCTTCCAAATTAGCTGCATATAAAGTATTTTGAGGTTTTTTTTTTTGGCTGTCACTGGCTGGCAATACTCATTTTGTGTGTGTGTGTGTGTGTGTTGGTTTGAAAAGCAGGAAGAAATGTAATGAATTGAGTGCTGTCAGAGATGTCTTCTGTTTGAACAATCTTCGATGGGCTGAATGGCAGGGACTCCCTCATCCAGTGCAGGTGCAGCAGAGCCGGGGAAGGGGGGAGGGGACTCCCTCTGTTCAGTCAAAAAGCACCATTCTCCACAATAGACCACACACTGACAGCCAGCGTGACATCAACTCACACTTTCATACTTTTCCCCTATCCATAGTTCTGAGTTCACAAAGTGGCCATACAGTAGCCTTGCTTAGGTTCCTTTAATGAACATTTTGCGGCTCCTATGCCCAACATGGAAATCTGCAGAGCGCTTGGAGGAACAAATAGGTTTTGAATCGTGAGTCCCAAACCAAAACGTATAGCTGCAGATATCAAAACGTCCACTCTGTGCAGACGCCAGCGCTCACAACAGCCCCCACAGAAACTAGGATCTCAAAACTCCGAGTTTAAAAAAGTTCTCCTAAGACTGACAGCCTAGGTTCCAGACTCTGGCTTCCTGTTCCTGAGAAATCAAACAGGAAAGGAGAGAAGGCATGAATTTTATGTATTTGTTTAAATTTAAAAGGACTTCTAGTGTTTTATTATGCTGCATGAGAGCGTTAATCCTCAGATGAACGGACATTAATCTTGTAGAGCGCAGTCCCCTCCCCTTTTGAATCGGTTTTGCTGGGAGAAGGCTTAGGAAAGGCGGCAACTGTCTCAAAACTCTGGACAAAGATGCGACCACCCTTTGGGTACCCGACCCCTGCCTTCGAAGATTTCGTTTTACACTTTTGTAAGCCCAGGCCTTGGTGTCTCCAGTCTTACATGTAATTATTCCAGGAAGAAACACAACTGGGGAAAGTGTTGCCCGAAAGCCTTCTTCCCGTCACCCCGCCCAGAGCCCGCACCTCTCCGCCCCCACCGACCGCCCACCCGGCCCCTCCGGAGCCTGGGAACAGAGCGCCTTCTGGGAATGGGGAGCGGAGAAGGAAGGTCCCTGCGGGCGAGGACAGCTCCTGGCCGCCGCGATCCCACGTTCTGGCCACCGGCTGATTTCTCCCTGTGCGGTGACTTGGTAAACCCTTGAGCTCAGAAGTCACGCGTACACACACACACACACACACACACACACACACACCCAGCCATATACATTTTCACAGGACAACAAAAACATCAACTCTCCGGGATGTCGGCTTGGCCTGCACGTCCTTCGGTGGGTGGGGGCATGAATAGGACCTCGGTCGTAGTCCTCAGCCCACCGCTCTGCAGGGTGGGGCGTGGGGGCCGGGGTGTGATCTGCGGGCGAGTAAAGAGTGAAGGCCTCTTTCTTTAAAACCTCAAACTGCGCTGGAAAAGAGGGCGAGTGCTGCGGAGCCCTGTGCTTGGGACCCGCGGGGCCCAGGGTGGCCCGCGGCAGTATGCCTGAGGCGCCTACTAAAGTCTAGGCCTGGGCCAGGGGACACGCCTGCCCTTGGCCCTGCAGCCCTCCTTGACTTGGTAGTTAACGCATCTTCCGGCCGGTACACACCCACAATTAATCTTTCTTCTTAAAGCCTCCGTGCAGTGCCCAAGGGGCAACTCGAACCTATTTAGATTTCCTTGGTTGGCTGCACAAATTTAAGTGGGCAAAGAGCTATAAACCTAATAACAGAGGGCGCGCGAAGGAGTGATTTGAGGAGAGAAGGCGCAAGATCTCACTAGGGGTGAAAGGATGTGGCGGGCCTAGCGGACCCTGGCATCTACCTCGGAGTGCACAGCCGGCTCTAGGAAAGGCGGCGAACCCCACACCCCACGCTCAACATCCCTGCGCGCACCCACACCCCTACCCCTCGCTCCCAGGGGCACCCGCTTCCACATGCCTCGCCCTGATTTCTTAGAAACCCCTCCCAGAAAGGCGGAATTTTCAGAGTATCCCGAATCGGGCAACTTGCAGGGAAGCTTTGCACTGTTCGGGATTAATTGACAATAATTAACACCGAGACCGTTAATCACCACTTTGCTGCGCTCTCCCTCCTTCCGGGTCTGCGGCGGCTGCCTCGTTCTCTCACGCAGCCGACGCGGGTGGGTTTTGCTAGTGAAAGTGAAGACGTCGCGGTAACTGTCACCCAGTTTGGCTGTACTTTTTTTTTTTTTTAAATGCTCGCATATTGTTTGATTACTAATTCGAGTTAATATGATCTTTATGGCAACATAACAGTGGATAATTGGCCTTTTTTTCTGAGCAACAATGTAAATCACAATCGCTTTATTATTTAACAACGTCAAACGCTTCGTTGGATTGGCCCCGACGGCGAAGACCTTTTCTTTCTAGACAGTGTTGTGGAGGAAGAACAATGAAGATCTAATTGTGGAGATTTCATAAGTTGGCTCCCGTAAATGAACAGCTTAGATATGGAACTTGCAGCAGATGTGGACATTCGCTGTAGCAAGTCTACTCCCACCCTCTGTAGCCCCAGCCCAAACATTCTATTGGAGGGGTGTGTGTGTGTGTGTGTGTGTGTGTGTGTGTGGTGATGGCGGCCCTCAGAGCCTAGCAACCACCTCAAGTTTCCAGTAGTAATTAGAGCTTTTTATCGGGTTTGCTCTTCGGCCCTTTATATTGCTGATGTAGCGTCGAGTCCACACACCGAATTAGCGCGACTCCCAAATAGCCACGACGGCTTCTGCAACCCTTCGGCTTCGGCCACTTTGGATGCTGGGGACTGGGTTACAGCTTTGTTTTGATTTAATTTTAAAATAGTACCGCTTGGGACAGCACCTGGAAACATACTTGTTTCAGGCAGAGTTTTTGCAAAGGGCCCGGAGCCATTATTCTGTAAATGCTTGGTAGAAACCCAGACCCCCCCCCCCTTAAACGCAAAGGACCAGATTTGGAAGGAAGGAGTCCTCACTACCCCGGTGGAGGATTAATCACATTTACCCCAGACCCCTAATTCTGATGACACCGGCTGCGGCAGCTGTGGCTACCACAGGAGGATCGCTGCCTCCAGGGTCTTCAGACTTGGGGGTCCTGATAAATAGGAAGCCCTGCCATTTGGAATTTGGGTCAAGGACAGTCTGGAGCCTCCAGAAGCTTTTTGTTTTTGCGTGTGTGCCCGCCTCCCCCATTTTATTCAACTTCTGCCTGTCGAAAAGCAGAGTAATTCGCTCCCCACCCAGCCCCCTTCTAAGATAAACAGGAGGTGCGAAATGCTTCGCCTGCACACGCGCCCCGGGGCCCCCTGCCCTTCGCGCCTCCTCCCCAGCGGCTGAGCCGCGGTTCCCAGTCAGAGCTGGGTGGAAACCTCGCCCTGCTCTTGTTCAGTCGCCTTGCCCATTCTGAAGCCATCTTCCCTTTTTCAGCCCTCGGGGGATTTGCTTCCTGAGCTTGTCCCCTTCTGAGAAGCTAAAAAAGTGAAAGTCTGAGAAACGGATGAAATGGTGGCTTTTCAAAGGAGTCTTTTTCTACAAGGGCTACCCTTGGGAAACTTTGCCCAACTGGAGTTAGGCTCGGTGTTATTCTTCTGCGAAGGTCCGCTGGCCTCCCCGCCCCCACTGGACAATGCTGGCTTTGAAGCTGGAGGCCCGCAGGCCGAGGGACCGGGGGACCCCGCAGCCTGTCCTAGGGCCCGCGGCTGGGGGAACAGGCAGTGGGCAGGGGGCAGGTGGACCCCGTAGGAGCGAAAGCCATAAAAGTCTGTTTTTCTTGGGCCCTGCACAGGGGCTTCCTGGGAGGTCCTAGAGGCTGTGCTGCCGGGGTGGGAGCGTGAGCAGGAGGCGGTGAGCGGGTTTGCACCCCCTCCCATTTTATTTTGGCCCAGAATTGCAGCCTCTGCGTTGTCCAACCCTCTTGCCCTCACTCTTAAGAGCCTGGTCTTCGGCTAATATGTCAACCCAGGCTTCAGCGCCCTCACAGGTTCCCACGAGACGCCAGTCTTCCTCCTCTCACTTCCTCTGCCAGCCCCCTATCCAGAACTCGGGGTGCGGCGCCACAGGAATGGCCCTCTGGCCAAGGGCTCTGGGACATTACTTTCACGCTGATGTCTTTTCCTCTGCGGATTCCGGCCGCTTCTCCGCCTAGCAGAGGCCCTCTGAGGTCACCGCGTGGGTGCCCCTCTCGGTGGCCGCGTGGGCCTGAGATTTTCGAGCGTACCCCGAATCGGGCGTCAAGGCCACGTGCTGCGCCTTCGAGCGGCCACTACGCCCGGGCTGTGCGCGCTGCGGGAGCGGGCTGCGCTGGAAGCCACCACGGGCGGCAGGCAGGGCCGGCGGCGGGGCCGGTTCCGCGCCGCGAGCCTGGCCGCAGCGCTGAGCGAAGCGAATTATCTGGAGCGTGCTAGATCTGGGGCTGCGTAGTCAGCTTCTGCTTTATTTGTTTGTTTGTAATCTCATATTTAGCAAGCCAGGCCGGTGGCAGCGAGGGAGAAGGGACGGGGATGGAGGAGGGGGCTTCGCGGTAACCACACCCCTTCCTAATGAGTTAATTTCCATATTGGCGTCTCCCGCTTCCAGCGGCCTTTTTTTTTTTTTTTTTAATTTTTTTCTAGACGCTACCGTGCTGGGGCGTCTTGCGCAGCGCAGACACCTCTACTTTGCATTAAAACAAACAAACAAGGCCGCTGCGAGGGCAGAACCTCGCTCTCGGGACACGTTGGTCTCCCCCGCGCGGCCCCACCCCCACGGGGGTCCCCGGGTCGCAGACGCTCCGGGCCGACAGCGGGACACACACTGACGTCGCCCCCGCCCTCTCCGCCTCCAGCTGTCCGGCCCTCTAGTTCCTTTTTGACCCAACTCCGGATTTTTCCCCCCTCCTCGAGGCGGGGAGGGAGGGCAGGGTCAACCCGGAAAGGAGGGAAATAATCTCCCGAGAAGGAATCAAAAGTGAAAGTTTCAAAGTCTACTACGGTCCGGCCCTGGTGAATAGAAACGTAGCCTTGCCCTGGAGGGAGGATGCTGGCCCCGGGGAGGGGACGTGCGACAACCAAGCAGGGAAAGTGAGGCTGTGAGGCCGTGAGGCTGCGTCTGCAGTGGCCTGGGCGCGTTAAAAGTCGTGGCAAAGAGGGCGGGGAAGTTTTGGAGGAGCCTTCGTGGAAAACTCCAGGCAGGCTTTAGCTGCTCCCCGGGGTCCCGGCTCCGACTGGAGCTGCGAAATAGCTCGCTTGCCAATCGCGAGCTGTGGCAATATCAAAGTGAACTGTCCCGAGCCACTGTGGCCTAGTAGCTGGGAGGAAGCTTAAGCAGCTCGCTTTAATGATGATTTGTAGCGCGGCGAGGGGCACGGCCAGCAAACACCCCGCAGGTGTGTGCCGTAACACCGCCCTCCGCACTCGAATGTAGATTACCCTGGCGATCGTTTGATCGGCCCTTTGAACCCCTTTACAATTGCCTGTGACGAACGGCCAGTCTTAGTTTTTCTCTGAATAATGCCTTGAGGGAAAGTCCTCAGGGCTTTTAAGGATCTCCACTATTTAAAAAAAAGAAAAGAAAGAAAGAAAGAAAGAAAGAAAGAAAGAAAGAAAGAAAGAAAGAAAGAAAGAAAGAAAGAAAGAGAAAGAAAGAAAGAAAACCATTCCATTTTCGTTTAGCCCTCAACTTAGGTTGCTAACAGGCATCACTTAAACTAGTCAAAACGTAACGACTTACCTTTGCCTTTGCTGTGTTCCCCAAAACCGTATGTGGGTGTTAATAACCTTGTTCTCCTTTTTAATAATGCACCTTAGGTATGTGCATATACACATGCATACATTGTATTAATGGAAAGAACAATGTTATTAATTTCATTTCTTTAGTTTCAAACTGCACCGCCTGTTTATAGATATTTGTGTGGGTTTAGTATAAACAGGTATTATTATTATTAATACTATTGTTAAGCTCATCTTAATACCTGCTGTGTTCTTTCTAAATTACATCTCTTCCATGAGAGTTTAACTTAAACATCAAAGTTTTCCCATGTCAAACTCAGGAGTTTATGCCCCCAACTCCATCACCAAAATAAGGAAGGTAGTTGCGGCTGAGCCTTGAATATTGACTTGGAGTATTTACATAAGGAGAGGAAAATGAACTTTTGTGTGAAACGTACAACAAGCAGCACTTTGATTTAGTAAAATAGATGTCAACAAACGCAAGAGCTTATCAAACTAGGAAGGAGGTGTGAGGTTGAGAACGGCCCTGAGAGAAAGGCCCACTCCTGCCGCTTCAGACCACAAAGGGTTACTCCGAAATTAGGGCCGAGTTTGCCTATTGCAAAAGTTTTCTCTGTGCTTTCTAAGTCTCACCAGGGGAGGGGGAAGCTCGCGATTGTTGCCCAGCTCTGAGCAGGAGCGGACCCCTGTACGGAGGGGCTCCTCGCCTGGGCCAGCAGCAGAGTGGGGGCTTTCAACAGCAGCCCCCTTTGTTCTCCTGATCTCTTTCCCAATTTCAAGCTTCACTTGCACATCCCAAGTTTGTGTGTTAATGACGCTATTACCATCTGGCCTGCCCTACTTTCCAAAAGATATAAATCTCCCAGCTCCTTTGCCCACATTAGCATTTAAGAGCCACCGTAGCCAGAAGAAAAAGATGCTTTCAGGGCTCCAGATTCTCTTGCACAGACTACCCCTGACCTGGCTCTTCCACTATATTTATAGAGGATGCACTGGGAGGAGGGGGGGTAGAAGCACCCCTGAGAGACCTGATTCCCCAAGATCTGTCCCCCCAAGCCAAAGAAGACTTGCCACTCAGGGGCCAGAAAGGCTTCAAGTGAATTTTCCCTGAAAACATTTTTGTTTTCTTTACAGCAGAGAGAGTGTTTGTGCTAACGTACTTCTACGTACCTCTGCCTCCCTCTGTGGTTCAGATTTGTGGAAGCGTCTGTGTGTATCCCAGACCCTGAAGATGGCCCACTGCACAGCCTTGTCTCCAGCGGGAGGATGGGAGGATGGGAGGATGTGTCTCTTTGGGGGCGGGGGAGGGGTGAAGAGATAAAAAGAGCTCTGTGAAGCCACTTTTGGGAGCTGGGCATCTCTCAGAAACTCACTTCTCATCGTGTCTGGACGGGCGTCCTGTGATCTACACACTTCTCACTATAGATCAAGGTCCACTTTTCTCATTCAATTGTTTCTTGGAGGAAGTAACCAGTAAACACGCAAAAATTGATTTGCGTGTTTTGAGCACAGAAACAGGAAAAAATACAGCCAAAGGAGTGGGGCTGGCTTCTGCGTGGCTCCACAATGACCCCATTTATGGGGCCAGGTCCCAGTGAATAGAGCAGGGCAGAGTCTGTCTCTGAGCACGTGGGCTGTTGGTCAGGCTCCTGGCTGACGTAAGCAGCTAATCCCCCCTTACAGGCTCCCAAACTGTCCCCTGGACCATCAAGTCGAGGTGTGTCCTTTTCCTAGTGACATCCTCCCTCCTCCCCGCTGTTACCCTCCTGGAGGTGATTTTAGGTAAGGTAAGCCAACTCAACAGATCCGAAGAATTGCAAGCATAAAATTCCCAGTCTCCTAGGGTACACTCCAAATCTGCAGTCCTTGAGCAACCCCCGTGCCCCCAACCTTAAAAGTCTTGTTGGACACAGAAAGCACCCTTAAGGAAATACAAATTCTTTCCGAGCAGTGACCACTAATTTATAACCTATTCCTACTACTTGGCTGGACTGAGCACAGACAGGACTTAAAACAGCGGTTAGTTGCTACCACCGGGTCAGAGCTGTTTGTATGCAAATGCCATATTTCTCTTTCCAGTTCACTTTCGTGTTTTTCTCCTCCAAACTTAAGAGCGGTCTTGTTGAGAAATGTGTACCCCTACTTTTTCCTCTCGAGAACATTATCGAGTTGATATGAACAAATTGCAGGGGATACACCATTTAAGTAAGATGCACTTTTAATCACTGATCATTAAAATGGTTATGTTAAATATACTCAATTACATGCATGACTTAACTCTAACAGTGCTTTCCATTCTCCCAGCTGCTCACGTATTTCTTAACGATAGTCCGTGGCAGAAACTTGATTATGCTGAATCCATACATTTCGATGGATTTCATCAGCCTAATTAATGCCTCAGTGTGGTCCCGGAGTCTGAATGAACCTTTTGCTGTCGTTTGACGTTAAAGGCAGTGTTGGAATTCAGGGCTTTTTTTTTTTTTTTTTTTTCTTCTATGCTTGTTACTCACAGGGAAACTCAGGAGTCCCACTAAGCAAGGTGAACTGTGGTTATTAAGTGCAAAGACTGTGACACGGGAAGGAGGCTAGCTCTCCATCCATACTTGCACATCAATTTGGGGACACCAACGACAATCTGCAGATAGGTAGTCAAGTGGAAATGACCACCTCTCTGTGACATCTTAAAACTGCACTGAAAGGGAAAAGTTGGAAATGCATTTACAACCAGTGTTTCGTTTTTTAAAAAAACAAACTTTTTTTTAACTCATCAGAGCATCCCCTGCTCCCTCCCGGCTTTCCTCTACCATCATGTCTCTCCCCCATCACATTTAGACAGAGGTCCCCTCCGTAGCAGCTTCCACTTTTCCGGAGGGAGCACTCCAGCCCGCATTCACAAGGGACTCAAGTCCACCCCCAAGCGGGCGACTGCATTCTGCCTTTTCAGGTGTAAATTAACATCTGAATACACCTCACCCTCACTCACCCGGACCACCAGCGCGACCCCTGCCTCCCAGGAGTGGCAGCGGATCTGCACCTCCAAGGCTGGCCCCACCAGCTGAAGTCGAGTTCCTACCTTCTTTACTTCCTGGCAAGACAGACCAGGGCTTGCCTGGGCCAGGAGAGGAGCTCTGATAGGTGTGTGCCTCTAATGAGACACCTCAGGGAGAACATCCTCTCAGACATCCTGTTTTGGTGGTACAGGAAAAAAAGAGTACAATGAGAAAGAAGTGTCTTGATTCTTTAAGAAATGCTCTGCCGGATTTGATGCCTGTAATTCAAGCAGTTGGGAGGCTGAGGCAGGACAATTGCCAAGAATCGTAGGCCAGCCCACGCTACATATTAAAACCCCATCTCAAATTCCCCCTTAAAGAAGAAAGAGAGAGAGAGAGTTGACCAAATGAGACCTGAAAGTTTCTTTTCATTTTGACTGTTCTTCACCTCAGAAATCTCCTACTGCAGGGGATCCACCAACCCAGGCCTTGGTTGAGGCAGGGCAACGTCAGAACTGACCCTGATCGGATGGAAACAGAAGGATTTCCAATCTGTAACTACACCAGCACTTTGTAACTTTGTGCTTGTTATGCTAATGCAATGACTTCTGTATTAAGGGTCCGTTTCAGCTTTTGAAATCAGCTTTTTATATAGTGCGTTGTGTAATGACAGACATTACAGAGGAGAAAAATGTACTAGCATTGGTGGTACAATACTCCTGGCAAACATTCTGGGCCATTTAAAGAGATGAATGGAGACTCAGCTATGATTGCAAAATGAAGCTCCATGCGATCCCAGGGAGCAGAGACTGGCGTCCAGAGCCTTCGAGGGTTAAGATGTGCCTGCACCCCCTCCCTGGCTTTTCTCTCAGACTGAGATGGGATTCAGTCATTCCCCATAATTGTAAATAAGGTGAATTCACACACTGATCAAATATCCAAGGAGAGGACTGCTTTCATCAGCTATCTGTCTCTGATGGACATCAGAGCTCAATCACTCCCAGCCTGGTCATTGTGTGCCCATCCTTCCCTCCCCTCCCACCTCCATAAATGACAGTTGCTTCTGAAGTAAGCGACTTGATTCCGCACGAGCTTGGGCCCCTTCTCCATGGTGCAGGTTCCAGATGTCAAGTTGCAGCTATGGAGAAGCCTGTGAGCTATGATAATGAATAAACTCTCCCATGTTACAGTCTTGTGTGGGGCTAAAGCAAATTCACCAAGAAATAGCCTGAATAGGCTGCCAGTTTCTGAGATCTTGGGCACTGAGGCGTATTTGAAATGTTGTTGGTGTCTTATGACTGCCCAGGCGGTCCTGTTTTCTTCCAGGGATGGATAGGAGCAGAGTGTCTGGCTTGCTGATACCAGCTGAACTCAGTAGAAATCGTGTCTCTTCGTTTAGACCTGAGATTAGTGCAGTACAGGCTCCAGCAGCTTTAGTTTTGTTTGTTTGTTTTTCCTTTGGTGCTAGGACTCAAACTCAGGCCCTTGCACTTGCCAGCCTTGTGCTGCTGAGCTAGCTCCCTAGCTAGCCTTAGTTTACTTATTTTATTTTATTTATTTATTTTTTTTGGCAGGACCGGGGTTCAAACTCATGACCTCACACTTGCAAGGCAGGCACTTGTGCCACGGAGTTATTCCCCCAGCACCCCAGCCTTAGTTTAAAGAAGGACAAACTTCCTACATCTATACTTTGAAGTGATAAGTGTCACCCAGCTTGCTACTGTTTCATTCTTCCTCTTGCATCTGTGGGTCCATGTTGTCATAGAATATATTCTTTTTTTTAATTTTTTATTTTTTTGCAGTACCAGGGTTTGAATTCATGATCTTGCACTTGCCAGGCAGGCACTTGTGCCACAGAACTATCTCCCTAGCCCCTTCATCATCATCATCATTATTATTATTATTATTATTATTATTATTATTATTTTGGCGGAACCAGGTATTGAACTCAGGACCTTGTGCTTGCCAGCAAGTGCTTATTCTACTGAGCTATCTCCCCAGCCCCTGTACATTCTTAACTATAATATTTAACACACAACCTCTCAAGCACAGCAAAGCTATGAATCAGAGAATATTGCCTTTGGTGTGTATATGATTTGTAGTATGCCAAGGTCATGGACTGGCTTAGCAAAGTTCTGGTGAGAAAAATTAACATTTTCGTTGTGGTGCCTGTGCTTCCCTTTTCGCCCTTTGTTCTGAGACACAGTCTTGTTATGTAATGCAGGCTGGTTTTGAGCTTGCTCTGAAGCCCAGGCTCATGGCAATGATTCGGCCTTAATCTCCCAAATCTGGGATTACAGATGTGTGCTACCACACCTTGCTCAAAAATTAATATATTTGTTTATTTTTCTGTCTTTCTGAGACAGGGTCTCCCTATGCAGTTCAGGCTGACCTTGATCTCCTTTTTGTAGCCCAGGCTGATCTCTAACTCACACTGATCCTCCTGCCTCAGCCTCCCAAGTGCTGGGACTACAGGTGTGTGCCACCACTCCCAGCTCAAAAATTAATATGTTTATGATTGATCACATCAACTAACATATCCAGTGGGGAGATTCTGATTCCAGAGTAAGTCCATCTAACAACATTTATTATTATTTATTTATTTATTTATTGTGGTACTGGGAATTGAACTTGGGACCCTGTGCTTGCCAGGCAGGCTCTTATGTCACTGAGCTATCTCCCGAACCTCAACATCTTCTTTTTTTTTTTTTTCTTCAAACTGGAGATTGAACCCAAGGCAGTCATACTAAGTGACAGCCTTAGCTTTTTTATTTCTTATTTTGAGGCCAGTTCTTGCTAAGTCACTAAGTAACCGGGGTGGCCTCAGACTTGCAACCCGCCTGCCTCAGCCTCCCATAGTAACACTTTGTAAAATGCTATCTGTGAAGTGAGGCACTGAACTGACTGGAAAGCAGTATGCCAGGGGTCGGGTGGGGAGTGGAGCTGATGCAGACGGGTCTGTTTCCTTGCCCTGGTATGACACGGCAGCATTGCTGTGCGGGGACAACAGTGACAGAGGCAGTGGCTTGGGCCACTTGCTGTGGTTCCGTGGCTTTGTGTTATTTATGATCCGACGCATTCAGTTATTTTGGAGCTGTAGGATTTATAGGCTGATGTTGATGGAGATGAGCTAGAGCTTCTGAGGACAGCCTTTGAAATCCTTGGGAGTTTAGTTTCAGATTTCAGCTTGGAGATCTAAACTCCTTGCGCTCATTGGTCTGTGGCAGAGAACACCTCATTTGAAATTCTGTTCTAAGCTCTGACAACTGCCAGACTTAGATGAGCGTGGAAATAGCTTCCACTCTCGGCTCCCAGGATGGGAGCTTTCATACTTGTTCATGAACAGAGCAAGGAAACACCTGACTTCTGACCAGGAGAAAAGCCAGCTCTGGTGTGCGTGTGTGTCTCCGTCATTCTTCCAGGGACATGCTCAGCCCTATAGAGACCCAGAAATTTAGAGCTGTCTGCGAAGTCCTGGCCTCATGGCATCTGAACAGTGCATTGTAAACTCAGAAATGCCAGGTCGTGTTATTTCTGTGGTCAGGGTTTGCTTAGGATCTGTGACAGCTGAGTATTTCCTATCGATTATGTGACAGTGCAGTTCATTCATTAGATGCAGAGAAATGAGAAACACCTCCTTTCTTGGGGTGGGAGGGACCTTCATGCAAGGGCTGAGTAGTATTTAAGTACAGAAATCAAAAACCTAAGCTGGGGAAAGTAGAAGTACATTAATTTTTTTTTTTAATGCATTTGGTTGTTGCAGGGTCTCACTGTGCAGCTCAGACTCCTGGTGATCCTCCTGCTTTCGGCTGCCCTAGTGCTCGGATTACAGGTGTGAGCCATGGGTTCCCACTCTCTGACTGGCTTTGCTCACCCTGGGGTCAAGGCCGGTGCAGCATATGGTACTGGGCATCAAGCCATGGTCCATGCACTTGCCTAAGCTTGCCTAAGCAGGCATTTTAGTCCGTAGAGCTTCCTTGTCAACCCCTAGTACATTAAATTTTGAACCCAGACTGGTAGTTGGATCAGCTTCCTAGAGGGCTCTGGCTGGTCTGTTCACTAGAAGCTTTATTTTTTTAATTTAATTTAATTTTTTTTTTTTTTTTTTTTTTTTTTTTTTTT
>PVKN010012565.1:0-20665 GCA_004027915.1 Capromys pilorides
CTCCCACCTCCTTTTTTTTTGCGAGTAGGGTTTACCCCCTCACCCACACTCCATCCTCTTGCTATAGTTTCCTAAGTCCTGGGATTTCAAGCATTGGGCCGCTGGGCCAGGCTGGATTTGGTGCGGGATCTAAAAATTCATCACAAGCATGAGGTCACTCTGAGTTGCTTTTCTTAGAACTTTTAGTGTTGTATTTTTAAATTTATATCTGTGGACTGTTTGAGTGTTTCTGTGCACTATAAAGTTTGTATATTTGTGAATTTCTTCTGTACTGCTTGTTGCTGATTAACTGTCAATTTGTGGAACAGTGCTTTCCTTTCTTGGCCAAGCTGCCCTTTCCGTTCTGACAAATTCAGCTGACTAGATGTATCTGGTATGTGGTGGACCTTGTTGCATTTATTTACTTGGCTGGTCCTTCCTTAGTGCCACATGCACTTTGTTCTGAAAAGTGTTAATATTGAAATGTATGAATTCAATTTTTTTTCCTTTTCTCTTTTTTAGTATCATTAACCAATCTCAGGGCATTGCACTTGTCAGGCAGGTACTGCCCCACTCAGCCTCGCCTCCAGTCCTCCCTTCACATTCTTTATTTGATCTTCAGTGTGATATAGTTCAGAAATGCTTTGCTGGGAATGTTTGTGAGATTGTATTGCACCTTTAGGATATGTTTAGAGTAGTTATCATTATATAACAATGTTGAATCTAGCAACCTTTAATAAGAACTATCTGCATTTATTTTGCAAAACATAATTTGTATGTCCTGACTTATAATAGCTCAATTTATGATGCCATAGAAATGATATGAATTCCAATTGAAGATTTTCATCTTACCTTCAGCGAGCCATGTGTCACTGGACCTGCTGGTGATTCTGGGCAGTAACAGTGAGCCACAGCTTGGGGTCATCCACCACAGTCACCAGGAAAAGCTGCTGACAGCTTTACAGATTATGGTGCTGCTAAACTACCTGGTCTGACACATTGGGTATATTCAATACATTTCTACTTCTAATATTTTCAATTTACGATGAGCTAGAGGGAGCATAACACCAACTGAAGTACGTACATATTAACAAATCTAGGATGTTGACAGTTATTATTACAGCCTCTTTGTAGATAAGAAAACTGAGGTAGAGAGGTATAATAATAATAATAATAATAATTAATAATAATAATAATAATAAAAGTAGTTAATTGTGTGTAGATGGTATACTCCTGTAGTCCCAGCAATTTGGGAGACTCAGGCAGGAGGATTGTAAGTTCAAGCTCTCTTTAACAACTTCATAACTTACCAAGACCTTGTCACAAAATTAAAAAAAAATATATTGGAAAGGACTGGGGCTGTAGATCAGGGCTAAGGCCCTAGGCTCAGTTCCCCAGGTTGCAAAAGGAATGACTGAACGAAGTAATTAACATTTGAATTCTTACTGTGTATGAAGCTCTGTAATAAATGCTCATTTAGGAATAAAAATCAAGGGAGATTCTTGCCTACGCATCGGTGAGTTCCCTTGGTCCAAATTGGCAGTGGTAATGAGGGAAGTCTCTTTGCCAGAACAGAGGTCCTGGGGTCAGGATCGGTGCTGAGAAGTAAGGTGAGGTTTAGTAAAAAGCCAGCAGCTTGAACCCGTTGGCTGCATTAGGAAGGGGTGATGATCAGAAAAATCTTTCCCTGCTCCAGTCCAACTTATTCCCTCCTATGGAACCAGTCAGCAAGAAAGCTCATTGCAACACAAGGAAACAAGTCAGTTCCACATTGAATCTCCTCACTGATCATTCTCAGTTGAGTTTTGAGTTGTCGAGTGTGTCCATAAAGACCTGGTGAGACTGGAAGGGAGGTCACCTTGACATATGTTCAGCATTCAGACGTTTATCAAGTAGCATATCTAGCTAGCCTTTTGCATCCTCAGCTTCAGGCAGCCTTGGATATGAAAATGCTCTACAAAATTGCCTCTGCACTGAACATATACAGATTTTTCTTGTTATTCCCTGCACAAAATTGTGTAACAGTTATTTAAACATGATTTACATTGCATTAGGTGTTTAATTAAACAGTGACTTAACGTGTGAAGTATAAAGGATAATATGCAAATATTATGCTTTTGGATGTGGGGGACTTGAACATTGAGGAAGATTTTGCTATGTGAGCGAGTTGGAGTCTTAAAAATCAACCTTCCCTGTAAGGCCTATTGTTTGCTAACCTCCTTAGAATCAAGTTATATTCGTATGTTTCTGAAAGAAGTGAGCTGATTTGAAGCTTGGAAATTCACAACTATGAACACATTTCCTTTTGTCCACTTTGAGAGAATCTGTGGGAGTAAGTTCTTCCCTATCCTAGAGAGGAAGGTGAGGACCGAGAAGAAATAGCAGTTATCAGCTACACAAACATTGCAGGACAGTTTGAAAAAAGTCTGTTGATCTTTCCGGAATTAACACCTCCTCCTTGAGTGAATGGTTACACACTGAAATGGATCAAACTTTTGCTGTGTCAGATATCAGCTCTTAAAAAGATTGTCTGTGAGCAAGGATATATTTTTAAAAGCAACTCAGCAGAAAGACTGAAGACAGAAAGAGTTTTATTTATTTTGTAGTTGTCAGCTAAACTGGATTCTGAAGAGGGGAAAATATTCAAAAAGTGAATCAGTGCCGTGCAGATTTCCTGGAGAGGTAACAAGGTTCCAACACCTTGCTTCACTCACCATTGCAGTGAGTTTGCTGAACCACATTTTCCTTAACCATTGCAGCTTCCCTCCTCCACTATTGCGTCAAACACTTGAGACCAAGAAATGCATTTGGCAAGGAGTTTAGGTCCAGATTATGATTAGAAGTAGCTCCTCAGTTTACATGTATGCTTTTGTCACAATTGAATGGTTATCCGCCCAAATAACTTAATCCACAATGGATTTTATGGGAAAAAAGCTATATGCATTACTACCCAGGGATTACTGAGACATTTTTGTACTAAATAAACAGGTTCTGTTGCTGGAATATGCCGGTAGACTTAGTCCCCCATCAGGGGTGCAAATAACAATGGCAACACAGGTACAGTCTCATAAAGTGAAGTCAACAGGAGCCCATCTCTGTAAGTTCAAACAAGAGCTAAGCCTCACTAATTTGAACCAAATGGAGGAAAGCAAGGCTAGATAATGAAAACTATTTTATTTTATATTTATTTATTTATTTATTTTTGCAGGACTGGAGTTCAAACTCATGACCTTGCACTTGCCAGGCAGGCACTTGTGCCACACAGCTGTCTCCCCAGCCCCATGAAAACTATTTTAGAACACACATTTTTTCAAGTGATTTTTAAATTTGCAGGTGATGGTACCTTGGTTCACGAACTGTCCAAGATTCTGGTCACAATCCAAGGTGGACGACAACCAAATCTGATTTCCCCATAAGGTCAACCCTGAGTCTCTTGGATTTGGTCCTCGTCCAGTTCTGTTTGTGACCAGAATCGTGGAAAGAATCGAATTTGTGAACCGAGGCACCACTGTCTGCCCAACAGTCAAAATGAGCCCAATGGAGTTTTCTGGTAGATGTTCTAATTGTCTTGTTTTGAATAAGATGGACCCTGAAAGAAACTAGAACAAAGTGATTATTCAATGCAATAGCTTATTCCAGCCTTGAAATGGTGGTAGGAGGTGGTGGGAGCTCATGTCTTACTCCAAAGAGGGGAGTTCTGGGAGGAAAGGAGAATTGATTTGGAAAGCTTTCCAGGAGGGAGGGAGGGAGGTGATATAGCATGTTGAACAGAAGACCATGGAAACTCACTGGAACTAAATAAAGTCATACAGGATATGGTCAATCCAACTAGGGGTTATGGTTGTACTGGTTTAAAGTGGGAAGCTGGAAAGGGAAAGAAGAAAGAATAAAAGAATAACAGACAGCCATAGACTACTGATTACATTAATGCTAGATACTCTGTGGTATATAGTGTTGCTAAGCTGCCCTGCCCCATAGGATAGATGTATTAAATTTACTTTTGACTTCAGAATTTTCAATTTACTATAAGTTTATGAGAATACAACCCCACTTTAAATTGAGAAGCATCAATTTTGAATGTGACTCTGGTTTGGCCTTTGATTCATGGTGGAGTAGGGAGTGGATCTTTGTATTTGTGTCTTTATCTGTATAATGGGAGTGCTGCCTTCCTCATAGGGCTACTGTGACAAGCAAATGGTTCACGGGTGGGAACATACTACAGAACTTTTAAGTTTCCACCAGAAGGACAGAAAGTGAACTTACTCATACATCTTTTGCAAGCCTGAAGCATAATGTAGGCTGAAAGATTAAAGCTGTTTGAAGTAATGCGATATGGTATGGTCAGAAACGTGGTCTTTGCAGATAGAAACAGACATACAGACAGACAGACAAACAGTCAGACAGTCAGACAGACAGACAGATTGACTTATAATACAAATTACAACTCTGTAATTTACAAGGCAAGGTGACCTTGGGCAAATTACCTAATCTGACTCTTTTTCCATCTGCAAAATGAGGATTATAATAGTAACCTATGTTGTTGTGTCATTATAAAGAGTTAACAGAGTTAATTCAGTGCGTGGTAACTAGAAATCTAATCTTATTATTTTTCTTTTTTTTTTGTGTGTGTGACTGGGGATCCAACTCATGACCTTGCACATGCCAGGCAGGCACTGGTGCTGTGGAGCTATCTCCCCAGCCCCCTAATCATATTATTTTTCATCATGGATTACTTTGAGGATTAAACGAGGAAGTAATCAGTGAAGGATTGCCCTTTTTATCATTATGACCATTATTACATGATGGATGAAGAGTTGTTGTTCCTGGACGTGTAGTATCCAAGTGACTGCTACTAGAGACACAGTGTGGGCCTAGGCAGTTCACGCGCATCAGTGCTGCTGCTTGTGTCATTAGTTTCTCTAAATGTTCTGAGGATGTCTTCTCTGATGCTTCTTATTGGCTTGGAATTTTGGAAAGGAGCATGAAGGCGTTTCAGTGAGAGATAGCGAAGTGAGTATGGAGCAATAGTATGTTGAAGGACATGTAGTTGGAATCAGTATAAGTCCTCATTTTAAAACAGATTTTAGAAAAAGCAACAAATTCCAGGGTGAAAACTGCATTATTGTGCAAGATGTACTGTAGAGGATGGGAGAAAAAGGAGATAACTTTTTATTGAGAAAAATTGGCATGTTAGGGCTGCAGAACGTTTGACTGAGATATCTCAGAGGTTTGTTTTTTTTTTTTTTTTTTTTTTTTAATGTTATGGCAGGCTCAGCCTACGCTCAAGGTGGGGCTGGCGCGGCATGTGGTGCCGGGGATTGAACCACGATCCCTGCGGTTGCCTAAACAGGCGCTTTAGACCACTGAGCCATCTCACCAGCCCCACCTCAGAGGTTTGTTTGTTTTTCACTATTAGAGAGGAACTTAGGGTCATTAGACTATTTTAATTATTTATTATTTATTTATTTACTTTTCTCTTTTTGAGACTGGGTTTCACTGTGCAGCTCAGACTGGCCTTGAACTTGCTTTGCAGCTCAGGCTGGCCTCCAACTCAAATAATCCTCCTGCCTCAGCTTCCTGACGGGTGGGATTACACGCATGTGTCACCATGCACAGCTATTTTTTTATTTTTGAGGCAAGGTCTTGCTAACTCAAAAATTGCTCAGACTAGACTTGAAGGATGAAGCTTCATCTTTCCCAAGTGCTGGGATTACAAAGATGTTACATCTTGCCTGGCTTTTTTTAAGGCCAAGTGGAAGCTTGCATGGATATGATTTTGACTCAGAGTAAAAAAAAAAAAAATAAATAAATAAAATTGTTCATAGTTGCTTTTCCTGGGTGAAGTTGTAGAAGTATTTCCTGTAGGAACCATATGTGTCGTATGTGAACAGGAGCATTGTCCCTCATTGCCCTGTCCACCAGCCGTCTCACACATACCTACGCTTTTCCTGTCCATGTCACACATTATCTTTTCTGGATTCTAAATACTTGCAGGACTTTTAAGAAGTCATTTTCTAAATAAGCATGGAGGGCAGGCTGTAGCTCTGAAATTCCAGCTCTTGTTCTATCATATATTATATGGTATGCAGTCTTTGATGTTAGGTCCATGTGACTTAGAGTCTGGCTTTGCTACTTATGAGCAGTGTGCTTTTTGGAAAAGTCTTTTTGCATCTCTGAGTTTATTCATCTGTCATCTCTATCTCAATTTTCTCATCTTAAAATGGGGATCCTAATAGTAACACTACATATCTCTCAAGAGGACTGAATGGGATATTATGCACAGATGGTTCTTTTTTTTTTCTTTTTTGTCTTTTTGAGATAGCGTCTCGCTATGCAGTTCAGGCTGGCCTTGAACTCGCTTTTGTAACCCAGGCTGGTCTTGAACTCACACCGATCCTCCTGCCTCAGCATCCCAAGTGCTGGAATTACAGGCATGGCTACCATGCCTGGCTTCAGAGCACACAGTTGAAAAATAGTATTTAAATCATTTTCATGAGAAGGTATAAGTGATAGAACACAGCTTTGTGTTTGGGACACAGTGAATGTCCACTTAGATACCAGTGATCTGTGTTTTTTTCTTATTCTTGCTCATGTCTCTAGGAACTTACATTGCCAAACAAGAGACTTAAATTGAGAGT
Organism: Capromys pilorides; assembly: GCA_004027915.1. Classification (NCBI taxonomy): domain Eukaryota; kingdom Metazoa; phylum Chordata; class Mammalia; order Rodentia; family Capromyidae; genus Capromys; species Capromys pilorides. The sequence continues at coordinate 6,618 of PVKN010012565.1, forward strand.
TGGAGCAAGAGATGTTGGGATTAGTGGGACAAGGAATTGAACAGGGCAGTTGTGATTTGGAAGGAGACTGAAAATAGGATACTCATGATTTTCTGTTTTTAAAAATCCCCTCCTTGTGTTTTATGCAGTTGAATTCTGTTTGACAAATGTGGAACTTTCTTAAAGATTCCAGGGTACACTGACTTCTCTAGTCTTCCAACTTCCTATGACACTTATAGAAACATGGCTATGAAATTTTTGTTTTTAGGCAGTTTTCTTTATTGATTTCACTGGTTAACTCAATTTCTTTAGGGCTGAAACTGTTTAGGGTGAAGGGTGTTGATGCATCCAATAATAATGGACGTCTGATGTTTGGAGCTGAGTGGCACAGCACCCACTTAGTATATGAAAGACCCTGGGCGTGGTCTTCAGCATCAAAACAAACAACAAGAAATGAAGGAATATGTGTTTGTGGGATGTGTGAGTGTGAGCATCAAAGAGCTTGCACTGGGAGCCAAACAAACTGATGGGTCGGTGAATTTCAGAAGCAAGGTCTTTGGGAGAGACGCAATATGTTTCAATGTTTCAATGTCCTACAAAGGTCAGAAAGAAAAAAAAAAGGCGGAGTTAACATCAGAACAACAAAAGGGAAGAACCCTGGCTGAAGAAGCCTTCTTCTAGCAGAGGGGGTAGAGCTCTTAAATTGCTGTGCTCAAGAGCAAGTTACCTACAGTGTGATAGAAATTTGCACCATTAAAAAGGTAAGCACTGGGGTGACCTGTTTGCTGGTCTTGCAGCTAGCTTTTTCTAATGGTCCCTGAAAGACAGCCCTTTTTCCCCAAGGTGAATTTGTAAACAATTCACTAGTTGGAAATGTCTGAGGAGAGACAGAGGATGGTAAGTATGTTTTACTGAGGTAGAATGGGCAGAGCTCTTTCCCCCTTTGAGAAGCACTTCCTTTCTCCTTCATCTTTTGTTTTTTAGGTCTTTTTTGAGACAGGCATTTGCTATGCAGTTCAATCTGGCCTGGAGCTTAATTTGTAGCCCAGGTTGGTCTCGAACTTCCAAGGATCACAGGCACGCACCACCATATCCGACTTCGCCTTCATCTGGTAGTTTTCAGTTTTCATAATCTGTATGCACAGCCCCTCCCCCATCGAAATGGAATACATACTTTCTGTTACCAATGTAAACATCACTCAAGCAAATTCTCACTTTCTTGCTAGTCTGGAGTAAAAAGTCCATGTGTCTTGCAAAGTAAAGATTCTAACCTAATAACAGTCTAAGGCAAAAAGTGAATACTCTCTCAAACTACTTTAGATTCATAGCCAACTTTTAGTTAATTTTATTTCAGACGTGCATTAATGCCCTACCTACTCTGTAGCATCTAGAATTCACTGACAATACTGTGGTTCTTTTATTCTTCTCCAAAGAAATGAGAAATGGAAAACTGTGTCTGAGAAAGTCAGAACTGCTGGCTTCGGCTTCTCAGGGATATGGTGATAGTTTTTGTTGTCTTTTGCTTTTCTCTCCCACTTGCAGCTGGTATTATTGCTCAGTGAGTTTTAGTCCTTTGTAACATTTCTTTTTTCTTTTTCTTTTTCTTTTTTTTTTTTAAGAATGCAAAATAGTGATAGAAAAAACAGCACTAGAACTGATACAAAATTTCACTAGATGAATAGAAATTCAACAATGGTTGCTCTATTGCATGATGTTATCTTCAAATTTGTTGTTCACGTTAGCAGATATTGATGTGCAAGATTGGTTTAAAGAAAAACCAAAACAAAACAATAACAAAATAGTTGTAAGAAATTTTTAAAAAGAACATAAAGGAAAAAAATTAAGCATTAATCGCTCCTTTCAAAAGACCAGCATAAATCAGCAGTACAATTATTCAAAATATTCTACATATATACCTGAATATATCTTTTCCCCTTTTTTATTTGATCTTTTCCTCATCCCAGTTTTTCCCTTCCCTTTGAACAAATTCTTCCCCTTTCACAGCACCTGTTGTACCTTTCAGATTTAAATTTCTCTTTCAGGTTCTAACACAAGATAATACGATGATCACACATGTGGACCTGATTTATTTCACTTACCTATATAATCTATACTGCATCCATTTTTCTATGAAAGCCTCAAATTTATGTTTTTTATAGCTGAATAATACTCCACTGCGTAAAATTACTGTAAGTTATAGCATGTAGTCAACCTGCTCACACACCTGTGAGCTTTGGTTTAATACTGTTCTTGGACTTCATTCTGCCGGACTTTCATATTGATGAAATTATTGCCTAAGTATGATCTAATTTGTGTTTCAGAATGATCACTCTATGCAGCGTGGAAGATGATTAGCAAATGGATGGGAGTAGGAAAGCAGAGTAGGCAGAGAAATGATTAAGTCGTTTATAACTTTTCAAGTGAGAGATAGCAAAGACCTGAATTAGAACAATAGGGATTGGAAGCAGATGTTGGTAAAAGAGTATTTTGGAGATAGAAATGATAATATTTGACAATCAGTTGCACGAAGAGGTGGAAGATAAAGAAGATAAAGAAGAGTTGAATCACCAGGAGTATGGGGTTTGGGATAGATAATGGTTATCTCATTTTAGTTATGGTGACTTAATGTCCTGGGCAGATACTTCCAGTGCTAAAACTCAAGTGTCCTGAGTAAAGCAGGGTGAGTCGGTCATCTGAAGTTTGGAATATGCTGAATTTGTGGTGTCAGTGCAATGTCTAGCAGGTGGTTGTGCAATGATGAAGTCTTTTATTTCGTGGATTTAATTGATTGTCTGTTACACTCTAAGCTCCCTTAGGGGGTAGACCATGATGTGTATTTTCCACAGGAAATTCATTCAATAGCATTTGCTAATTTATTAGGATAAGTAGAATTGAAAAGTTCTCCAAATCACAAGTTTTCAGCCTTACCACTATTCAGCTTGGGGCTGGATAGCTATTTGTTTGGGAGGCCGTTCTCCTGCTTTGTAGGAGGTTTACTAGTTATTTGCAGTCTCTCTTTAGTTTTCACAAATCTCTCCAGCTTTTGCCAAACAACCCCAGGAGTGTGAGGAGGAGTGGTCTGGGGGGGGGGTTGGGGGGGGTGGTTATACTGAGTGCAAACCATTGTTTTAGGTGCCTGGTCCTTTGTCTTTCATCAAGGGCTACCCAAAGGCATGCTCAATTGAGATACATTGGTACTCAGTGCTTAACCCCAAAGAGGAAATGTATTGACTTGCTTCCAGTTCTGAGCCTCTTAAAAACATTTCTTTCTCTACCTGCCCCTGGAGAGAGTGCATGGCTCAGTACTTGCAGTTTAGCACCAAGCACTGAAGTGACGCGAATGTATTTCCTTTAGGATCCCAAAGTTCTAAGCAAAACTGAAAGGCGTCGAATTACAACAGCCCTTTGTAAGTTTCTGTAATGATAAGGGAAGTATTTGTGAATTTTTTTCGCAAAGTGGAACTTAATCTTCTTATCCCTTTCCCAAGCATTTCTTAAATATTAGATTGTAAGATGGCACTACTCCACTTCGATACTGCTCAGACACTGGTAATATCAGAGAAAGAGAAGTATATAAAAAGAGCCACAGAAACTTTCAAAGCACAGTAGAGAACCTAGGAGTCCTTGGCTCTCATTCTGGTTAAACCTGAAATGTGTAGATGAGAAAAAGGGACCTGAAATGTGTCTCTGAGTTTTTACATATCACTCCAATGGAGCCTGTTTTGTTGTTGTGGGCACAGGGAATGACTAAATGTGAGCTGAGCTGGACTGGGTTAAATGAGGAAAGACCTGCGTTTTCTCATCCTGTTAGATTACATTTGGCCAGCTTCGGAAGTTCTGTCCTTGCATCGCTCGGTGAATCTTTCTATTGCTATGCAAGTGAAAGCTGATAAACCAGTGCACAGATCTTTATCAAGTACATTCCAAATACCTTAAGACAACCAAGGTTGTGCTAAGGTATAATTCATTTTCCTGGGTCTTAATAGAGGATGATAACTTATTCCAACAAATGTTTTGCTTGTTTTCTTGAATTTTTGTGCATGGCAGCCCCATGAAATAGGTATTTTTGGTATTATTATTTTCTGAGAAAGGAGTATGAGGCTCAGAAAGGTTGAATCATATGGCCAGGGCACATAGTGTAGCTATAAGGTGTTACTGAGATCAAACCTACATTTATATTCTTTTTCATTTAGGTAAGTTATTCTAATTTATAGAATAAGCAACTGAAGTCCAAAGAAATATAGATGACTTGTCCGAGATAATGTGGCTGTGGTTGCGGTGATGTTATTTTTTCAGTACTGGGTACTGAACTCAGGATCTTCAAGATGAAATACATTCTTAACCCTTACCCCTTGTAATTTTGTGACAGTCTTGCATGTGGCTTTGTTGCCCAGGTTGGGCTCAAATTTGCAATCTTCCTGCCTCAGCCTCCCTGGGTACTGGAATTAGAGGTGTGGACCACCATACCAAGATCTGTTTCCATATTTTTAAAGAGATAATTTTTACTTTATGTAGTTGTTTTTGTAGCAACGTGACAGTTTGCTTAGTTCTTTCCATCTAATTCCCATCTTACACGTATTCTGTCATTTTGGGCATAGCCTATCACATGTAGCCTTAACCAGCAAGTCTATAGGATGTAGATTATTTTAATTTTGACTTTACTTCATAGCTGGAAACAACTTTTTCTGATTTTGTTTGTGGAATGAAAACTCTATGAGGTCAAGACTTATTGCAATATGAGCTTGCCATCATATTCTTTGTATGCTGGAGGACATTTGGAACACAGCAACTGTGGGAATGAATGAAGGCATTCATGAACTCCCTGATACTGCTGCTCAGATTAGACCTTTTGATCAACTTCTTCACGCAGCCTAATGTAAGAAGTTGGTCCCTCCTGTAGGAATTGGTCTTGTCCTCTGAGCAGAAGCACTTGCTTACTTTTCTCCATATAGAACTTCATTTAGGTCAGGCAGAGCAGATACTGAGTTACCTTATATTTTAAGGGGTAAATGGGGCTTTGAAAGTGTCAGTTATAACTTGGCACACATGACAAAAAGTTATTAAGTGGACCATAGTAAACTCTGGGAGATAGCTCCATGACACAAGTGCCTGCCTGGCAAGTGCAAGGTCGTGAGTTTGAACCCCAGTTCCACAAAACAAAACAAAACAAAACAAAACAAGAACAAACAGCCTCTGGGTGTATAAATCAAATACATTTTACAGTTTAAAGGCCTCCAACATAAAGAATTGGTAAATATGTGAAATATTAATGCTAATTGCTCTGACTTTGAGGATTGCACACTTGATATATGTACAACTTGATCATATTGTACCCTCTAAGTATGCTCAGTTACTATGTCAGTAAAATTTATGTTGACAAAATGTAAGAAATAAACATTAAACTATTGAAAGAAAATGCATTTTACTAAAAAGTCAATGTGTATAAACATATACTTCAAAGTAAAATACTACAGTAGGAATTCAGAACAGATTGCCGGACTTTTATTACTAAGAATCCGTGCAACAATTTGATAGGAGTGATTGATTGTTCTTTGCTCTGAATTTATCATGCTCTTCTTGAGTTTTCAGCTGAGGGCTTTAGTATCCTATAATGAGCCAAGCCAATATCAGACTGCCTACTTTTTTCAGTTCAGTGGAATTGGTAAACTAACTGTAGAGAGTTCATAGGGTCTATGAACGCTCAAGGTTCAGCCTTTTGAAAGCTACACAAGGCTCTTCATTGCACTTCCAGTGCATCATAGCTAGTGTGCTTCTTAACTCTCAATTGCACATTATGGGCAAAAGGTGTAGATGCATCTCCTGTACATGGGAACACTCTCTTCTCTATTTGTTACACAACGTGAGTGTTTTGGAAGAAGTTGTACAGACCACCAGGAGACTGGTGAGACTAAAATTAACTTCCAGGTTAAATGCTGCATAAAAAAGTCTCTCTGGGTTTTTTTTTTTTTTTTTTTTTTTTTTTTTTTTTTTTGAGGGGAAGAATTTTTTCCTGCGTCACATTGCAAACATGATTGGCTGTGGTGAGACAACAAGCTGTTTTGTTTCCTGAAGCAGTGGGGTAAGGTGGGGGTAAAACCTATTTTCTTTCCATAGCAGCTGCTTAATACCTGAAGTCATGGCAGAAGCAAACTAAAGGGGATGGGGAGGGGTTCATGGAATATGTTAGTATTTAACTAAAGCGAGAGAAACTGCAGTTTAGCCAAGGGCTAACCCTTGCTTTGCTTTGCTTTGCTTTGCTTTGCTCTGCTCTGCTCTGCTCTGCTCTGCTCTGCTTTGCTTTCTTTTCTTCTCTCTCTCTCTCTTGTCTTACACTTGCCTTGGACTCATAATCCTCTTGGCTTAGGCTTCTGAGTGCTGGGCTTATGAGGTCTAAATTTAATTAATATTTAGAAAGGTCATAGTGAGTTCTGAGTCTAGTTAAATTGTTTTTAACACCATGTGTAGTTAAACTGCACTATAACTGAGGCTTAATTAGGTTAAGGCTCTGTGTAGGACTTAACTAGACACTGCCTAACAATTAAAGATGGGGTATGATACTAGCTGAGACTTGCATGAGCTCTAGACCTAAATTAGCTTAGTTCTGGCTAGTACTTAACTCAGCTTTAATTAAATTTAAATTAGGTTTCAATTTTAAATAGGATTTAAATAGCTTATGACTAGTCATAAACTGGGTTTAGGCACTAAGGGCTCTGATTGGACCTAAATTGTGATTAGACACGGGCTTAATCTTCAGTGGTTTAGCTCTTTGCAAGTCCTTAAGTGGAGTCTCATTAACTGTTAACTATGGTGTCAACCTTCCCTGGTTCAAAACTATTTTTATTTATTTATTTGGTACAGGTCTCACTACATAGCTCGGACTCTCAGTGCTCTTCCTGGCTCAGCCTACCTAGCCCTGGGGTTACAGGTGTGCACCACCATGCCTAGTTTTGGGATTGGCATGTCATGCCTGGTGTTCCAGGGCTGGCACAGCATGAGGTAAATGGGATTGAACTCAGGTCCTTGGGCTTGCCAGGTAGGCGCTTAGACCATGAAGCTATTTGCCCAAAGTCACCCAAACTATTTTTATATATGAACTATGCTAATGCTTTTGCTTAGTTTTAACTAAGCTCTCACTATTCAGAAACTTGGTTTAGACCTTTTTTAGGGCTTGACTGGTACTGGATAGACCTAAAGTAGTCCTTGGCCCTGACTAGGACTTAACCAGCTTATTCATAAGCATAATTTTATCTTAGGTCTTAGTTAAGACTATTAACTTATGCCAAATAGGATGTCATGAAATCTGGTTAAATTCTAAGTGGGAACATAGTCTAATTAAACACTAGTCAGAGCTAATTTAATGACTAGATAGTACCCAAGCCTAATTTCCACCTAGTTAAAGCTCATTTAAGCTCCAGGCAGTGTTCAACCTAGGTTATTTTGAGTCAGACTTAGTTAAGACTTAGCTAGGGCTTGAGCCTATTTACAGGCTATTTATCCTAGTTCAGTTCAGTTAAGGCTAAGTCAGGGCTTAATCATAGTTAAGATTCACACAGAGTATAGTTAGGCACAGTGAGAAACTTAGCAGAGTAAAGGCCTTTCCGAACCCTTCAAGGTTTTGTCAAAGCTTAGGGATAGTTGAAAGCTAGTGAGTTTGGTTAAGACCCTTGCAGGATACTTTTAAAGCAAAAGGGTATTGAAGACAAAACAGCTCTACTCCGACATTCTACTCAGACATTCTTGGAGAGTTATTGGTTGCATCCTCTAATAACAACATTCTGAGGACCACAGAAAGAAGGCCAGGACTTCCTCTTTCTTACTATGGATTCAGGTACGAAGAGGCACTGAGGAATTGGCTTGCCTTTTTCTATCTGGGCCATTTCTGTCACCTCCTGTGAGCTTACCAGGGATGACAGGTGATCTTTACTGAAACCCATGTACATAAATGCAATTGTGTCTTCCACTGTGTTATCCTGAGAAGAAACCAGCTGTCACCCCCGCAGAATGCAGCAGCCTGTGGTAGTGGGATGCCAAGCATAAAGTAGTTTGCTCTTTGCTTGCCAAGTAAACACCAGCTTCTTCTTGGGTGGCATATTTAAAAGGACAGTCTCCACTCTTCGTGTGTGGCCATGACTTCGGCAGTGGGGAGAGCTTTCAACATCGGCACTTAGTGATTTAGATGACAACACAGTAGAATAGGTCACTGGGATGTACTTTAGGCTGTAGGTGCTTTCTTGAACTATAGTTTTCCCCTTTGTGTTATTATATTGGATGGAGCACTGTATGGCCTGTGTATTAATGCAAAACTAAGATCAGTATCAACAAGAATATAAATGGAGAAAGGGGAACTAGAGGAGACAGTGTACTTGGTGAATTTGAGGAATGCCGACATCAGCATTGCTGGAACATGGAGAGACAGAAATAAAAGATGAAATTGCAGATTATATTTTGGAGGATCATGTGAATCACTATAAGGGCTTGCGTTTTACTCTGAAGAAAATGCAGCCATCAGAAGTGTGTGTGTGTGTGTGTCTGTGTGTCTGTGTGTCTGTGTGTCTGTGTGTTTAGTTTTTTGAGCCAAGATCTTGCTATGTTGCTCAGGCTGGCCTTCAACTTGCAGGCCTCCTGCATCATGTTCCTGAGTGCTGGGTTAACTGCTACATCTGGCCATCAGAAAGTATTCAATAAATAGTGACATGATCGAACCTCCATTCTAACGAAATCACACTGTTTTTTTGTGCTGAGAAGCTGCTACTGTATAGGGAGGCAAAAGAAATACTATTAAGAGGCTGCTGAAATAATCAAAAGGAGAGGAGATGGTGGCTTATGATGTCTATTGGTTAGACTGTGAGTGTCCTTTGAAGACAGAACCAACAGGAAAGATTTCCTGGCATATTGGCTATGAACTGTGGACAAAAGAATCAAAGATAAACCCAGGAGATTTTAGCTTGAGTACTTAAGAGGATAGAATTGCCTTGTGTTGCGATGGTAAAAATTGCAAAGAAGAATAGATTTTGGAGTGAAGAACAAGGATACAGTTGTGAATACACTGGGTTTTAGATATCACAAATCAGTGTGAAAATAATTAGATATACATGTACAGGATTGCAGAGAAAATTCTGAGTTGGCTTAATAAATGTTTGAGCCATTTGCATGCACATTTTATTTATACCCTGTATGAGGGTACCAAGAGAGTAACTATAGGTGCAGAAAAGTGACTGGGAAGTGCTTGACCATGTCATTTATTTTTGCATGAAAAATATAACAGAATTGACAATTGGATTTAGTAGTGTGGAAGTGACTAATGATTTTAATAAGGGTAATTAGGTGAAGTGGCTATTATATTTCATTAAAGGTGTGTTTTAGAACACATTTAACTTGATAATATCAGTCAGAAGAGATGAGATTTTGCTCCTCTCAAGTGAGCCTCCCTTGAGGAGCTCCTACCTCTAGCTAAGATGAACAATGGAAATCTTAGGAGAAAATCTGCCAGGACAACTCCATCTTTCGACTTGAGCAGAATGTTGCTTTGATATTTAGAGGGCTGATGCAGGAAGACAGAGCTTGTGGCCCTGGTGTGCTTTGCTTAGTGTCAGGGATACAGAGAGTGGGTTTCACTTTTTACTCATATTTAAAAAAAACTAACATTTGCCTCCTTTACAAATCTTGAGAAATAGAGGTAAGAAATCTTCAGAAGAAAGGGAAATAAACTCAGAAATGAAGCATTTTTCTTTTTAGGATATTAGGGTATTATTTTTTGCCTCAAATCCTCCTTTTTCTGTATTTAGCACAGGGTCTGCAGTCAGACTCATAGTGATCCTCCTGTTTTCAGCCTCTCAAGTACTGGGAAAATCCTCCAATTTATTCCAAGCATATCTATTTAACATAGGAACTTTAGAAAGCAAGAAACCAAGCATTCTTATTCTTATATTTATTTTCATTTTAAGATGATTTCTATGACAAGACTTTTGATATCTTGTATCTTTACCAGGCTGATCTAATTCTAGTTGCACTCTGGGAACAATGGTGTAGACAAGGATGAGGGCAATGAAATGGTTATCCTCAAGGGAACGTTTTCTGGTCTTTGATCTACTTGATTATCCAACTTGGTTCTCTTCCTCTTCTTCTTTTTCCTCCTCCTTCTCCTTCTTTCTCTTTGGTCTTTTTGAGACAGGGTCTCACTATATAGTTCAAGCTGTCCTTGAACTCACTGTGTAGGCCAGGCTGACCTTGACCTCCTGGCAGTCCTCCTGCCTTAGCCTCCCAAGTGCTGGGTTTACAAGCGTGCACCACCATGCCCAGCTTCCTCCTTGGCAATGCTGGGGACTGCACTTAGGGCTTTGCGTATGTTAGATAAATGCAGCACCACTGAGCTACATCCTGAGCCCAAAGGCATTTTTTTTGTCCATAATTTATTTTTCTAGTGGTTTAGAAGCATGTGCTCTGCCGTATTTCTTTCACTCTCACAGTGTTGTTTTCACCCAGGGCCTCACTCTTGCTAGGTTAGCACTCTACCAACAAATTAGTATATGGTCAGTCCCCTGGCTCTTATTCTTCTAGTGATTTGGAGATCCCCCAAACAGGGTAAGATAGGCCACAGTTTAGCAGACTGTGTATAGGACTGAAGTTGTAAAGAATCATCATTTTATCCTTACTCTATTACCCAGCTGTATAAACTACTACAAGTCACTTAACATCTTTGCATTTTTACTTCTTCCTCACTTGTAAAATAGGAATAATCTAGGATGCACAGGATTATGGAGGTTAATGTGTGTAAACACCCTTGAGGGTGTAGTTACCAGGAGAAAATTATACAACACTGGAATGAGCAACAGAGGAGGATTATAGAATTGTATTTTGAGTTCACTGAAAATGCAAAGGCCTAGCCCTTGGCAGGAAGACAGTAAGCATGTTTATAGGCAGGGGGAAGTATTATATGATCTCTTTATCTTTCCTGTTTGTAAAATGAATACATTTAGTCTCTCCTGGCAAGCTCTCACTTGCCACAGAAATAGGAGTACACACGTGATGCTTAAACTTGTACTTGTCAAATTTTTGACAATTGTTCCTGAAGTTCAGATTAAACCCAGGCAAGATGGGCCATGTTGTTCCTCCCCTTCTTACTGAAATAACTCCCTTAGGAAGACTTGAAAGCCTACACTAGTTTGTGTGAATTCATGGTAAGCAGACTGTAATGAACTTGCATTTTCTTGTCTCAGTGGTTCTTCCAATTACTTCCTAAGTGAATGTTTCCAAAGAATAACTGGTTAATGTTTGGTTACCATTACCTCCGTGATATTAAGTAGAGAGCCTTCTCTGTGCTGCTGGTAGTGTACAGGAGGCATGGCAAATGCTCAGTACACAGTGCAGTGAGCTTTTTCCAGCCCAGAAGTGGTGTTTGTGTAGCTCATTGCTACAGCCCTGCCAGGGCTTAGACCTAGAGTGAGAAAGTGCTTCGAATGTGAGTGTTTGATGAACAAAGATACTCTATAACAGAGGTGGTACACCTATCGTATCCATGTTGCAGCAGCTGTTTGTGTCATTGGATGCTCTAAAAGATTTGCCATCACTGCCCTATAGCCTCTTACTGCTCTCCTGTCACCTGAAGGGGTCACGTGTGAACTAGAGCCTGACAGTCCTGTCCTTTCACATCTGAATCCAAATTTGAACTCATCATCTAATGTTGGCTATAAGTACACAGTGAATTTCATCTCTGGTACTTCCTTCACTTGTTTATAGTGCCGACAGACATTCCCTGACTTTTAGGCTCCACACTAGCCAGGAGGTACCACATATCCCAATCCAGGAGTTTCTCCAGCACAGCTGTCCTAGCTAATACTTAGGTATTTACTATATGCAAGGAACTGTGCTAAATTTATGATATTGACCCCTGTAATTCTTATGACTTATTACCTTCATTTTATAGATGGAGAAACCAAGGCAGAGTAATGCAGCAACCTTCTGACCCAGAATATTGTTATCTTCTGACAAGCAAACTCAAATTTATTTTTCCCTCTTTGAGAACTGAAAGAGCACTTGGGAACATCTAGGTCCTTGTTTTCATTTATTTTGTTTTAGGCCCTGTCTTCTGCGCTGGTAATATCTGAAAGCCATAACTCTTCCTCAAAGTATAACATCTTGCTGACCCTCTAGAGTCCTGGGGCACCTCACAGCAGCCAAACCTTGGGCCCAAGCTCAAGTGGTTCCCACCACATCAAGATGGGTGGCTGTCGTTACGTTTGAACAGAGTTTTGAGGAAATGTTGTGTCTGTTGAGAAATAACTAAGAGATGTTTTTCAAAAGTAGTTATTTTCTACAGTAACTATGTCATATTTTTTCTGAATGGTGTGCAAGAACCTGTGAGCATAACAGTGAGCAAATTTAGAGGAACAGGAAATACACCCTATAGAATTTTGTTTAAGCTGACCATAAGGACATATTTTACTCCCCCTTATTTGAGTTTCTGTTTTGAATTTTTCATATATTTTCACAAAGGAGCTATGTTTAGCTCTTCAGCTGCACATTTCCTTTTTTTTTTCCTTGATAAATTAAAGATGGTTCATGGGGATTTTAAATGTCAGATCCTATAACAGGCAAATGCCTTATTGCACAGATTTTTTAAAGGCAAAGATTTGCAGCTTTAAAAAAGTTCGAAGGTAAATCCTATTGCTTTGTTTACTGTATTTTCCCAGAATTGCTACTGCTATGTCAAAATGATAAAATTTGTCCTTTAAGGACAAGGTCCTCTTGATGTTTCCTTAGAAATTGTAGAGCAACGAGAAGCTATATGTGTTTAGAATAGTTACTTAAAAATGTAGACTGAATCTAGGTGTGGTGCTGCGTAACTTTGGTCATAGCACTCTGGGAGGCTGAAGCAGGAGGACTGAAAGTTTGAGCTTAGTGAGGACAACACAGAAATTCAGTGAGACCCTGTTTCAAAAGGGGAGAAAAGGTTGGAAATGTTGTGCAAAGGCTCTGGGTGCAATCCACAAGCCTTGCACACCACACACACACACACACACACACACACACACACACACACACACCACCCCCCCACCCCTATAAACTGACTGTATGTACCCAAATGGTGCTGTAGCATTATAGAAAGGAGTACTATGAGAAAATGTCTTATCTGTGAGGAAGAACCTGAGGCCTGTGCTCATGAAGGCACATTTTAATGTCTCCTATGTAAATACTTCTGTTCCCCTTGATATGAACTAATTTATCTTGCCTAATGCAGAGAAGCATATCAACTATGAACATAGAGCTGGAGTATTTGGGTGCCTTTCTTCCTTTGCCCCTACTGTTAGGTACTTATTTCCAGATTTCTAACTAGAAACAGAAAAAAATAGCAAGGTAGGACTTTCAGCTAAAAGAGAAATTATTAACCTTTGCTTTAGTTAGGTAGACAAAAATGAGAGGGAAGGAGGGAGAGGGAGGGGAAGGGGGAGGGGGAGAGGGGAGAGAGAGGGGGAGAGGGAGGGGGAGGGGGAGGAGGAGGGGTACTCAGAGGCTGAAATTCATGGTTATCAGATGGTCACTGTGGCCTATGCCCCAGTCCTCTTTCTGAGCTATTTGTAAAATGTGGAGTCTTAGTACCGTCTTACTAGCCACACCAGTTTTACAGGAGGCCTGAAATTAAAAAAGCTAATTTTTCAGGTTTTGTATAAATTTTGAAGCTCCTTCTGAGTGCTGTATATATATTTTTGGAACAATACTGAGATTAAACCCAGGGCCTTCACACTGAGCTGCAATACCAGCCATTTTAAAATTGTTTTGGTTTTGTTTGAGACAGGTTCTAATTTGATTACCCAAGATGGGATCGAACTTATGATCCTCATGCCTCAGCCTCCTACAGTACTGGGATTATAGTCATGTGTTATCAAACTCAGCTGGATTTAGTACTATATCTCAAAATTCATCACCCAGATTTTTTAAATATATATATGACTATATTGAGATACACATTTTCAGTACTGTTGAAAGCATTTCCCATTTCTCTACTCAGATAACTACTTTGTTCACTTCTGTTCCATACATTCATTTGCTTGTCCTTAAAATTCGTATAAGAG
>PVKN010012566.1:0-20627 GCA_004027915.1 Capromys pilorides
TCCAGCCCTTTTTAGGGTGGGGTGAGCCTCTGCATGGTAGTAGTTCTCTCTTCAAAGCAAGCTTTTCTAAAAGCTGGCTTTACTTATTTATTTGTTCGTTTGTTCATTATTTATTATTTATTATTTTTATTTTTGTCTTTTTGAGACAGGATCTTGCTATGCAGTTCAGGCTGGCCTTGAGCTCACTTTTGTAGCCCAGACTGGTCTCAAACTCACACTGATCCTCCAGCCTCAGCCTCCCAAGTGCTGGTATTTACAGATGACTTTTTATATTTTATTTATTTATTTATTTATTTATTTATTTGTTTGTTTGTTTGTTTGCTTGTTGTGTTTGTTTGTTTCTTCATTTATTCATTTTGTGGCTGGCTCAGCCTGCCCTGGCGGTGGCGCTGGCGCAGCATGTGGTGCCGGGGATCGAACTGCAGTCCCCGCAGTTGCCTGAGCCCTCCCAAGCAGGCGCTCTAGACCACTGAACCATCTCGCCGGCCCCACTTTTTATATTTTTGAATGCATGAGAAGATTCAAAAATTGTGGAACTAACACTTGGAAATTCCTGTCACAATTTTACATTTTTGTCTCATATCTCCCTTCAGAATTTCTATTAAATTTTATTGCCCCAGCAGAAATATCCAGTTTAAACGGTCACACGTGAGGGGCCGGCGAGATGGCTCAGCAGTCCAAAGCACCTGCTTAGGCAACCGCAGGGACCAAGGTTCAATCCCTGGCACCACATGCTGTGCCAGCCCCACCCCCATGAGCCTGCCATAAAAAAAAAAAAAAAAAAAAAAAAAAAAAAAAAAAAGAGCTGGGCATGGTGGCGCTTGCCTGTAATCCCGGCACTTGGGAGGCTGAGGCAGGAGAATCAGTGCAAGTTCAGGACCAGCCTGGGCTACAAAAATAAGCTCAAGACCAGCCTGCTTGAACTGCATAGTGAGACCCTGTCTGGGGGAAAAAAAAAAAAAAAAAAAAATCTTTATTTCCAGGAGTTGAAACACTTTTTTTCTATCTGAGATTAGGCAATACAAGACAAACCAGGTGTGGAGGCATATACCTATAATTCTAGCAACTGGGAGGCTGAGAGAAGAGGATTGTGAATTTGAGGCCAGCCTGGGGTACGTAATGAGACTGCTGAGAGAGAGATTTTGGATAGGGACTGCTTGAGGACAGCAAAAACCAAAGGTTCCATTTGAATGTCTGTAATCCAGTATTCTAGAAGGCTAAGGCAGCAGAATTGCATCGCCCGTGCTGGGCAATTTAGTTACTTAGTGAGATCCTATCTCAAAATAAAAAGATGAAAAAGGCCTGGGGATAGTAGGTATGTGGTTCAGTACAAAGTTCCTGAGTTCAATCTGAGGTGGGGGAGGGAGCCAAAGATCAGAGAACACTTTTATTTACTTATTTATTTAGACAGGATCAGGCTTGCTTGAACTCACTGTGCACCTAGTCTGTTCTCAAAGTCCAGGTGATTCTCCTGCCTCAGCCTCCCAGATGCTGAGCTTACTGGTGTGCACCACCACTCCTAGCATTCTACTTTTCTTTCTGTTCCATTTAGCCAGGCAAGGATGATTTTGTGTATTATGTCTTTTGTTCTCTGTAGCTTTCATTTCAAATCACAGAGAAAAATAAGAGAGAGATCCATTGTCTAGATTCTCTAAAAAGCTTTCCAGCTAAGTAGACTAAGACAAAATAAAGCAAGACTCCACCGCTGCAATCCTGCTCTTCTATCAGTGTCCCTTTCCTACTGTTAGAGAGGAAGCACTAGCTTAAGATTTCCCAATGCACCAGTGGTTACTTCCCACGTGCCCTAATGCAGGATTTTATTTCAGCACATGAACAAATTCTGGGGCCTGGAATATAGCTTAGCGGTGCAGCACCTGTTGGCAAGGGCAAGGTCCTGAGTTGGAGTTCCCATACCATAAAACAAACAAACAAACCCCAAACAAATTGCATTTATTATTATTGTTGTTGTTTTAATGTGTGTGGTACAAGGTCTCACTACACAGCTCAGACTTCTAGTGATCCTCATGTTTTCAACCTACCCAGCACTGGGATTACAGGCATGCACCGTGCCTGGTCTTGGCAGTGGCCAGCTCAGTGCACCCTGGGGGGACCTGGCTGGTGCGGCACATGATGCTGGGGATTGAAGCCTGGTTCCTGCACTTATCTAAGCAAGAGCTTAGCCCTGGGAGAGGAGGTGCTTAGAAGGAATGCTGGTGGGCAAAGGGAAAAGTGCTGAGGAGGGGGAAGACGTACCCGGGAGGAGTGAGAGACCTAAAAATTGGGGGAGAATGTAAGATTAGATAGGGAGCAAATTAAGAGGTTTTGGGTTTTTGTTTTTTTGGCTTTTTTATTTTTTTTTTCTACAGGGTCTCACTGCACAGCTCAGACTCACAGTGATCCACCTGTTTCCTGCCTCCTAAGTGCTGGAATTACAGGCGCGCTACCGCGCCTGAACTCCATCGCTGGCTCAGTGCGCTTGAGATTGCGCCGCGTGGCAGGCGGGGCCAGGAACCAAACCCCGGCCCCTGCGCTTTCCTAGGCAAGCTGAGTTATCCGCTGAGCTATACTGCCCGACCCAGGGAGCAAATTAAGAGGAAAAAGATGCAGGTCCTCCTAGGAAGGACAACTGTCTGGGCCGAGTTCTAGACATGTGTTTAAACAAATCTCCAAAGCAGCTATCTGTTTTGTTCTGCAGGTTTTTGTTTGTTTGTTTGTTTGTTTGTTTTGCTTTGCTTTGCTTTGTACTGATGATTGAACCCAAGGGTTTTCTATCCCTCAGCTGCAGCTACCGCCTATAGCCCATTCTTTATTTATTTATTTATTTATTTTTTTGCGGGACTGGGGTTCAAACTCAGGACCTTGCACTTGCCAGGCAGGCACTTATGCTACGGAGCTATCTCCCCAGCCCATTCTTTTTTTTTTTTTTTTTTTTTAATTTTATTTATTTATTTGTTTGCTTGTTGTGTTTGTTTGTTTCTTTATTTTATTTATTTTGTGGCTGGCTCAGCCTGCCCTGGTGGTGGGGGGGCTGGCGCAGCATGTGGTGCCGGGGATCGAACCGCAGTCCCTGCAGTTGCCTGAGCTTTCCTAAGCAGGCGCTTTAGACCACTGAACCATCTCGCCGGCCCCTCCCAGTCCATTCTTTATATCACTTTTTTTTTGGTGGTGGTGGTGGTGGGGGGACACTGGGGATTGAACCCAGTGCCTTCACCGTGAGCTAAGTTTCCAACCTTTTAATATTTTTAAATATTGAGATGAAGTTTCACTAAGTCCCTGAGCTTAAACTTTCAATTGTCCTGTCCCAGCCCTCTAGACTGCTGGGATTACAGCAGTCTAGGCATCACCACACCTAGTTCCAAATCCTTTTTATTTTGAAACAGGAGTCTTGTTAAATTGTCTGGCTTGGCCTTGAACTTGCAATTTTCTGTACCTTGGCCTCCTGACTGCAATACAGGTGTGCACTACCTCACCCAGCTGCAACCATTTGTTTCATCTTTCTGCAACAGGGTTTACAGTATCTAAATATAGCCACTGTTGAAAAGCATTGGCTTGGGAAAGTAGGTGGGACCACTGAATGGAGGAGAAGTGGAGAGAAAAGCCAGGTGTTCTGGGCATGCCCTCATCTGTAGCCAACCCGGCTGCAACCAGTCCTTGCTATAGGAAAGGACTTTTGTTTTGCTGTTTTTCTCTGCAGTGCTGGGAACTGAACTCAGGGCCTCATGAGCTCCAGGCAAGCACTCTACCACTGAGCTGGACCCAAGCCCAGGAAGGCCTTTAGCCCCTGATCTTGGCTCATAGCAGTTGTAGTTAAGAGCTAAGTTCTGCACACATTTTATTTTTACTAATTATGTAAATTCCTATGCAATTGGGGGATCCCCTTGATGCAAGAGAGGAAGGGTAAAAGCTTTTGCTTCCCATTTTCACCCAGGTGCCACTTTCGGGACCACTGAGGGTAGAGAGAGGGGTTGGAAGATTGCTTTCTGACAGCATGTGGCAGCCTCAGAGGAAAAGGCATAGAAGGAAGGCCAAGAAGTGTGCAGAGCAAGGGAAGCACCACTGGAGAACAAGCTGGGTCCGGGCCGCAGTCTACGGCGGTCTCCCTTGAAGTCGGCATGAGGCCTTCGGCCAGGGAACTCTGGGTCATCTGGCAACACCTGGGACTTTTTTGATTGTCTCAACTAAGCAACTCATGGGTGGAGGACAGAGATGGTATGAAACAGCACAGAGTGACCTGGCTGGCTTCCAATGTTCCTGGCCTAAGGTTGAGAAGGCCTGAGCTGGGAGGCACTGACCACAGGAGGCCTCACCTTAGCCCACTGCTGGAGCCCTGAAGGTCCTGCTGTTCCAAGAGGCCACCACATGTGGACACTTATTTCTCTGGGCCCTGAGGAAGTCTTCTCAGATTCCAAGTCAACTAGGAAGTTTACTCCTAAGAAATATAATGGAAGCTGGAGTCTATAATGCTTTGGAATCTGCTTCAAGAGAAGAGGGTCTGGCTAGTGGGAAGAGGGTATGCAACAGCCTCTTTGCAGCAACCATGTAAAAAGAAATCAGCTTTACCCTTGATTTTATTATTTATAACAATACTATATAGAACTTAATCACCCCTAGTGCCTCATTTGTACCAAAACTCATTACTTTTTCATTTTTTTAATTAATTAATTATTTATTTGTTTGCTTGTTTTTTATTTATTTGTTTGTTTATTTATTTATTTTGTGGCTGGCTCAGCCTGCCCTGGTGGTGGGGCTGGCGCAGCATGTGGTGCCGGGGATCGAACCGCAGTCCCTGCAGTTACCTGAGCTTTCCTAAGCAGGCGCTTTAGACCACTGAACCATCATGCTGGCCCACTTTTTCATTTCTTTTGGTGGTGCTGGGGTTAAACCCAGCGCTTTATACATATCAGGAAAGTACACTAGTGCTGAATCACACCCTTAGACTCTTTAACATTTTTTAAATTTTGAGACAAGATCTCACTAAATTGCCCGAGCTGGACTCAGTTTGCAGTCTTCCTGCCTTAGCCACTTAAGTACTGCAGCTAGGATTATAGGTGTAGGACAATGTGCAAGGCTTTTGCGCATGGTATCATTTTTTCTCCCCTTCCCCCCTTCCTCTCTCTTCTTTTGGTATGTAGAACTGGGGGCTGAACTAGGGTCTTCACACTGAGCAGCCTTTTAAAACATTTTTATGACTTTAAGACAGAAAAATAAATAAATTTTTGAGACAGGGTCTCACTAAACTGATAAACAGCTCAGGCTGGGCTGTGGTCTTTATTCTTTTTTTTTTTTTTAGGACTGTGGTTCAAACTCACGACCTTGCACTTGCCAGGCAGGGACTTGTGCCCCTGAGATGTCTCCTCAGCTCCTATGTGGTCTTTATTCTGTATTACCCTCCCAGAGCACTGTCATTACAAATGTAAACTGTGACTCGAGGCCAGGAGGAGAGAACTTTGATTTACTTTTTACTTTTTGAGACAGGGTGTCACCATGTAATTCAGACCAGCCCTGAACTCACTATGTAGCCCAGGCTGGCCTCGAACTCACGACAATCCTCCTGCCTCAGCCTTCCCAGTGCTGGGATCCAGACATGCGCCACCATGCTGAGCAAGAGGAGATACCTTTTAAATCACAGCCAGGAAACTTCCGGCTGATTCGGTGCAGTTGGTTCCAATCTCTATAATCTTTGGGCCCTACCCCAAGCCCAGAACTCTCCTACTTCTCCTTTCATCCTCCATCCTACTTTTCTGGCGTTTTTCTCTTGCTTCCTTCCTGTATTCATTTTAGAGAATCTCCTTCAACACATTTATTCAGGACACTGCTTTCTTGGCTGATATAAAGGTTTATTTTTCCTCTTACATTAGAAAGTAGGGGGGACAGCGAGATGGCTCAGCAATCTAAAGCGCCTGCTTAGGCAAACTTAGGCAACCACAGGGACTGCGGTTCGATCCCTGGCATACCACATGCTATGCCAGCCCCATCCCCAGGGCAGGCTGAGCCAGCCATACACTATAGATAGATAGATAGATAGATAGATAGATAGATAGATAGATAGATAGATAAAAACTGAGCTCTCCAGCTGTGCAGCACCTTTCCGGACCATTGATCTGTGCTCTTGAGCTCCATCCTCAGCCTCACTCTGGTATGCACTACCATGCCCAGCTAAAATAGTTGATTTTACACAGGAGATAACAGATGAGAATCTGGCTAGGCCAGCTGCCACCTTCACAGCTGGATGTGTGAACTCCCTTAGGAATTTAACACTCCAGGGACTTCAACCTCTACGTGCTCTGAGTGCCCACCCACTGCCCAGGTCATTACACAGAGAGTTCTGGCTTAAACTCAATGTCATTTTCTCTGGACTGTCTGGAGCATCCAGCTTAATCACTATTTTTACTTCCAAATCATCTGTTCCTACAGTTAGTGGTTGGAACATTGACCAGTTCGCCATTCTTTCCATCGTTGCCTGCTTTCTTATCTAGCTGCAGTTGGGCAACTTCCCTACGCCGCCGTCTTTCACCAGTACTTCCTGTCAGTCTCTTTTATGTATCTACAAGTCATGATCCAAAATTACATAATAATGTCTTCTCTGGCCAGGCCTGTGCACAAGGCTGTAAACCCAGGTCTTGGAGGCTGAGGCAGGCGGATTGCCATGAGTTCCAGGCCAGCCTGAACTACTTACTGAGACCCTATCTCAAACAACAACAAAGCAAAACAAATAAACAAACAACAAAACACCAAAGTCTTCTCTGTCCTCATAACCAGGGAGCTGAGTGCTGCCAGAGAAATGAGCACAAATGTGTGGCCTGGTCCTGTTACACCTTCATGGTGCCCAACCTTCTCCCTGCCCCTTACACTGAGTATTTTGGTTAGTTCTCTCTTCCATTCCCCTCCCTTTCATTTCCTCTTCTATAGCTGCTCTTTTTTCATTTTCATAAGGCTATTGCATAATCACAAAAATGTTATGTAATTCTGAATACTTTTTAAAGTTTTTCAGTGTTTTTGTCTTCTGGTACTTATAACCACTTAATATCTCATTTTTTTTTTTTCCTGGGCTGGGGAGATAGCTCAGTGGAATAAGAGCCGGCCTGGCAAGCACAGGGTCCTGAGTTCAGCTGAGTTCAATCCCCGATACCACAGAAAAAAAAAAAGAAAATTTTTTCTTTTGTCTCTTTGAGATAGGTTCTCCATATGCAGTTCAGGCTGGCCTTGAGCTTACTTTGTAGTCCAGACTGACCACAAACTCACAGCAATCCTGAGTGCTGGAATTACAAGCATGTGCCACCAGGAGCAGCTTTAAAAGATTTTAAAGTTAAAAAAATAAAGTTTTTAAAAAAATAAAAGCTGCCTGGTGTGCCTATAATCCCAGCACCTGGGAAACTGAGGCAGGAGGACTGCTGTGAGTTTGAGACCAGACTGAGTTACAAAGTGAGTTCAAGCCCAGCGTGAACTGCTTAGTGAGACCATGTCTCAAAAAGACAAAAAAAAAAGACAGGCCAGCCTTTAACTCATGATCTGCCTATCTCAGTCCCCCAAGTGCTTGGGATTATAAGCATAAACCACCATGCCTGCAATAAAAAAATTTTATGACACCACCTAAGAATGCAGGGGAATTTAGCAGTATAAGACATAGGGCTGGCCAAATAGCTCACTGGATTAAAGCACCTGCAAGCAGGCATAGGAGTGGAAAGTTCGGTCCCCGGACCCGCCGTGCCAGCCCCCATCTAGTAGTGAGACTCTGAATGCCCTGTGGACCCTTCCCTAAAAAAAAAAAAAAAAAAAAAAAAAAGATATTAACAACATGAAATACCTAGCATCTAAATATACACAACACTTTTCTCAGTAAGGTGGAAAATTTCCAATATAATTCATTTTGCAGGTCAGGGAGATAGCTCAGCAGCACAAATGCTTGCCTGGCAAGCACAAAGTCCTGAGTTTGATCCCCTATACCAAAAAGAAAAAAAAAAACAAAAAAACCCTCATCTTGCCTCACTAACTCAACATTAACTATTTTACTGATACACTGTAACATACCACTGTAAGAATGAGTTACTAATTCATTAACAATAAGCTCAAAAAAGTTAAAACTAGTTTTCTAAGTTCCCTGCCTACTTCCACCCTCATAGCTCCCACTCAGTAGCTTAACAATCTGCTTCACAAAGAGCACTGAAGCTGTGGTGAGACAGAGACCTGTGAAGACCTGCATCCCACTTTGGCAGTTGCCACAGGAGATGTCTGTCCTCCTCAAGATCTATTGTGGACCTAGTGGGCTTCCCAACCAGATGAGTCCAGAGCCTTGTACTGAAGCTGGCACCCAGTGAGTGCTCAGCAATGTGTGCTGAGCTGGACTTGAGAGGAGCGGAACCGCATCCACCAGTGCTTGCTTCCATGCACTCCTTTCTCTTCAGAATTCAGGGGATGGTGAGCCCAGCACCCTTGGAGGCTGAGGCAGAAAGATCTCAAGATCAAGTCCAACCTGATCACCATATGGAGACCCTGATTCAAAATAAAAAATAGCTGGAAATGTAGCTTAGGATGGAATTTTGAGTTCAATCCCCAGGATGCAAAAACAAATCAACAGAACTCTGCTTGCTTGCTTTCTTGTCTGTCTGTCTGCCTGTCTTTTTGAGACAGGGTCTCGCTATGCAGTTCGGCCCGGCCTTGAGCTCACTTTTGTAGCCCTGGATGGTTTTGAACTCACACTCATCCTCCTGCCTCAGCTTACCTAGTGCTGGGATTACAGGTGTGTGTCACCATGCCTGGCTTTTTCTTTTTCTTTTTTTTAGAACTCTACTTTTTGATATAGTTTTCTATTAAGCTTTAACTTTTTTTTTTTTTTTTTTTTTTTTTTTTTTGGGACGGGATCAAACTCATAGCCTTGCACTTGCCAGGCAGGCATTTGTACCACTGAGCTATCTCCCTAGCCCCTGAGCTTTAACTTTTACTTTGTCTTTTCATTCAGCAAATAAATATGTTTAAAACATTTGTATCATAAAACAAAAACCTTCTCACCTCCTTCAGTTCTACAAGTTTGATTCTATCTCTACTAATCTATCACAATTTGTTTCAAAATATGGGGCCGGTGAGATGGTTCAGTGGTCTAAAGTGCCTGCTTAGGAAAGCTCAGGCAACTGCAGGGACTGTGGTTCGATCCCCGGCACCACATGCTGCACCAGCCCCACCACCAGGACAGGCTGAGCCAGCCATAAAATAAGTAAATAAACAAACAAACAAACAAGCAAACAAATAAATAAAATAAAATAAACCAAAAAAAACCAATTTGTTTCAAAATGTTTCTGATTGTGCTTTCTTCACAGCACACATACTAAAAAGTTACCATTGCCAAATCAAATGGATACTTATTTTTTACATTTTGACTTTTTATTTTCAGAGTTGAAGTTACCTCTTATCCAATTAATACCTTCCCCAAACCCTGAGAAAGACACACACACACACACACACACACACATATACATATACCTTCAATCATAATCAGAACAGTTACTTTCTATTTGGAAACCTTTCTTACTATTTATTTACTAATTTATTTAGTACATGGGTCTTGCTATGCAGCTCATACTACTCCTGTCTCAGCCTCCCCAGAGTGCTGGGATTACAGGCATGTGCACCATGCCCAGTGTGGGCATATTTCTTTCCTATGTTTTTGGACATATTTTATTACATAGGTTGAGATAATTTTGTTCTTTTTTTTTTGCAGAATCAGATTTCTCATTCATTCATTCATTCATTCATTCATTCATTCATTCATTCATTCACTCATTCATGTTATGGCCAGTTCAGCCTGCCCTGGGGGTGGGGCTGGCACAGCATGTGGTGCCGGGGATCGAATCGAGGTCCCTGAGGTTGGCTAAGCTTGCCTAAGCAGGCGCTTTAGATCACTGAGCTATCACACTGCCCCCTTTTTAAAAAATATTTATTTATTTATTTATTTATTTATTTATTTATTTATATTATGGCTGGCTCAGCCTGCCCTGGGGGTGGGGCTGGCGCAGCATGTGGGGCCTGGGGATCAAACTACGGTCCCTGGGGTTGCCTAAGCTTGCTTAAGCAGATGCTTTAGAGCACTGAGCCATCTTGCCAGGCCCAAGATAACTTTGTTCTTTTTTTGTCTTTTTAAGACAGGGTGTTGCTATGCAGTTAATAATTTCGTTCTTTATCTCATTTAATTTCCTACACAGGACCGGGTGAGATGGTTCAGTGGTCTAAAGTGCCTGCTTAAGTAACTGCAGGGACTGAGGTTTGATCCCCAGCACCACATGCTGCACCAGCCCCACCCCCAAGGCAGGCTCAACTGGCCATAACATAAATAAATAAAGTTAAAAAAAAATTCCTACACAATTCTATACCATCAATTATTATTATTTTTTGAGATAGGGTTTTGTTATAAAACTCAGGCTGGCCTTAAATTTAACCCATTATGTAGACCAGGCTGGCCTCAAACTCATGGCAGTTCTTTTGCCTCAGCATCCCACATGCTGGAATTACAGGTGTGTACCACCATGCCTAGAATAGAATTTTATACTATTTTGTTTCGTTTTTTTGGCACTAGGGATTGAATGCAGTACCTTGCACTTGCCAGACAGGTGCTTGTGCTACTGAGCTATCTCCCCAGCCTAGAATAGCCTCCCTACTATTGACTGATACAGTTTTTCCATTTAACTCTTGCCTTTGGGCTCTATTTAGGGTTCTCTCTATTCTCTACTGAGATGTTAGCTCCATTAAGGCTGGTGCTCTAGTCTCTGCACTTTTGCTGAGCATCTGTACTAGTTTTTCACCTTTAAGTATTGGGGATTGAACTCAGGGAATACTGAGTTACCCAGCCCCCTTCTCTCTCTCTCTCTCTCTCTCTCTCTCTCTCTCTCTCTCTCTCTCTCTCTCTCTCTCTCTCTCTCTCTCTCTCTCTCTCTTTTGGCAGTACCAGGGATTATACTCAGAACCTTATGCCTGCCAGGCAAGCACTTATTCTACTGAGCTATCTCCCCGCCCCATTTATTTATTCATTCATTTACTTATTTATGAATGAGAAAGGGTCTGACTAAGTTGCTGGGACTGGCCCACACTGGCCTAACTTGCAATCCTCCTGCTTCAGGCTCCCAAGTAGGTGGGATAACAGCATGGCAGGCAGCGCCACAGTACAGAATGTTTCACTTGGATGTTGTCTTGCTTACTTTTCTTGTTGCTAAGGCAAAACATCCCACAGCCTAAAGGAGGAAAGGTTTATTCAGCTCACAGTTCCTAGAATCTTCAGCCCACAGTCAGAGGGTTCCAAGGCAGAGTGTGACCTGGCTAAGGAGCCTCCTGGGGAGAGACACTCCACAGCAGGCAGAGGCAGCAATACTTCGAGGTAGAGAGGCAGCAGCCTCCTTCTATGCCCTGCAATCCATCCAGCCTACATGTCCTGAGGGTGGACAGCACTCACACCCCAGATGGGGCACCTCTAATCCTAGCATTGCACCCTGAATCAAGCCCAGAATCATACGCTCTAGATCCAGCCCCCTCTGAAAAGCACCACCTGTGACTACATGAAGTTTTGGGAGACATCTAGATACAGGCCATGATAGATATTCTGTTATTATTTCAAACTTCAGACTTATGTACCAAGGGCCAGAGAGATAGCTCCATAGCACAAGTGCCTGCCTGGCAAGTGTAAGGTCATGAGTTTGAACCTTGGTCCCGCAAAAAAAAAAAGGTTCAAATTTATGTCCCAGACTGACCTCCTCCTCACCCCAGCCACAGCCCCCCAACTCCTTCCCAGCGATGCTAGCACATAAATTTTAACCTCCCTAATCTTTTCCTTATACTGTAGTCACAGGTTATTATTATTACTATTATTATTATTATTATTATTTTATTACTTTGAGATAGTCTCACTATGTAGTTCAGGTTGGCTTTGGTTTTTTTTTTTATATTTTATTTTATTTATTTGTTTACCTATCCTTGCACCGTGTCTGGCTCAGCCTGTCCTGGGGCTGGGGACGGCACAGCACGTGGTGCCGGGGACCAAATCCCAGTCCCTCCAGTTCCCAAGCTCTCCCAAGCAGGTGTTCCAGATCACCGAACCATCCCGCAGGCCCAAACTTTCTCACATCTTTTTTTCTTTTTTTGCAGGACCAGGGTTCGAACTCATGATCTTGGACTTACCAGGCAGGCACTTGTGCCACAGAGCTACTTCCCCAGTCCCTAGGCTGGCTTTGAACTCATGGCAACCTATCTTCCTCAGCCTCCTGAGTGCTGGGATTGCAGATGTACACCACTATCCTGGGCCAGAAAGATTATTCTTTCTGTTGTTTGAGACAGGGTCTCACAGTGTAATTCAGGTTGGACTTGAACTCCTATGTTACTAGCATAGGCTGTTCTAGAGTTCATGATGCTCCTTTTTCCTCTGCCTCTCAAGTGCTGGGATTACAAACTTGAACCACCACCTGGCAGAAATATTCTTCCTTCCTTCCTTCCTTCCTTCCTTCCTTCCTTCCTTCCTTCCTTCCTTTCTTCTTTCTTTCTTTCTTTCTTTCTTTCTTTCTTTCTTTCTTTCTTTCTTTCTTTCTTTCTTTCTTCTTTCTGCCTTTTGAGACAGTCTCACTAGGCAGTTCAGGCTGGCCTTGAGCTCACTTTGTAGTCCAAGCCAGCCTGGGATGCATAATGTTCCTTCTGTCTCAGCCTCTCAAGTGCTGGGATTATAGGTGTGAGCCACCATGCCCAGCTAGAAAGATTATTCTTTTTTTTTTTTTTTAAATTTAGTTCAAAAATAAAAAAATAAAAATAAATAAATTTAGTGCAGGGTCTACAGGGTCTCATCTCACTACACAGATTGGATTTGTAATCCTCCTGTTTTTCAGCCTCCCAAGCACTGGGATTATAGGCGAACACCATCATGCCCAGTCTCATTTGATGAGTCAGTGCACCCCGCACCCCCGGGGGCAGGGCCAGCACAGCAAGCTGAGGATCGAACCCCCAGCCCCTGTGTCTGCCTAAGCAGGCACTTTAATCTGCTGTGCTATCTGGCTGGCCCTTAGAAAGATTATTCTAAAGAGCCAATTTTATTATATCCTTAACTTGCTAAAAAAAAAAAAAAATGTATTTTTGTTGTTGTTATTGTTAATACTAGTGATTAAACCCCAGCCTCACTCACGCCAGGCTGATTTATCACTGATGCATTCCCAGGTCCCATTGCTCAAGCTCTGTAAACTGCCTCAAGGATAAAGTCCAAGTCCTCTGGGATCTAACCTTTGATGCCTTCCACCTACCTCTGGTTTCACCCCTTGCATGCCAGCTACAGTACATATTCAGTTTCCACAATGCAATACCTCTGAATTGTTCACATAACATTTTTATTAATTTACTATCTCTCTTTTATTCTGACAGTCTTGCTGTGTAGTTCAGGTTGGCCTTGAACTTACTGTGTAGCTTAGGCAGGCCTCAAACTCACAGTGATTCTCCTGCCTTAGCCTCCCCAGTGCTGAGATCACACTTGTGCACCCCTGCACCCAGTGACTGTATTTCCATTTGAATCATTTCTTCTCCACCTTCTCCTTCTAGCACAATGTATGTTTACAACACAGAATATATTCACTATGTGGGAACAGGGATATACGTTTTAATCCAGTACTCTTTCGCTTCCCCTCTCCTCTCTTCTCTGTGTTTGTTCCTATCCCATCTCCACAAAAACTGCCTCCCGGTGATGCACTGACAACTGGTGGTCAACTTGTAGCACTCTGCCGAACTGCGCTAGTGTGGTGCTGGGTGTGGGAGGCCCGCCCGCGGACTGTTGCCAACAGCATGAGGGGTAGAGATGGCGAGGAAGAGAAGTTGTTGGAAAGCTATTGGGAGCTGGTAGAAACAAATGGGAAGCTATTAGGGAGCTGCTGGTTCTCTTTGGTTATTCTGCTGTAACTCGATTGTTCTCATCACTGAAGGAGCTTGCGACCTTCACTGTCACTGAGGATGGCTACAGTCCACTTTGTGGGAGCTCTGGTCCTCACCTTGAGCATTGCTTCCTGGCTCAAGGGCAAGATGGTGCACTGCTTAGTTTCCTGGAGAAGCTTGTGGCATTGGCTTTTGTAATAGGACCTCAGTTTTTATCATCTTTGGAGGAGCTCGGGACCTCACTAGTGCTGGCGATGGCTGTTGATACTTTCCCAGTGCAGATCCGTGAAGCAGGTCTGCATGAGGTTGCCATGGGCTCAGGACTTCCCGTTGGACTTATGGGAGGCATTGTTATGAGCTCAGGGTCTTCAATGGGACTCATGAAGGATATTATTATGGGATCTGGGCCCTCAGCTGCATTCTTTCATCTTTAGAGTGTGGACAGTCTTCCTGCATTCTTTTTGGAAAAGGATTTTGTTTTTCTAGCTCAGGATGCCTTAAGGGCAAGTGTGGTGTGGCTTGTGGAGGTGGGTGTCACGCTGCGGTCCCCTGCACCTGACTAAGTCTGCCCAAGCAGGCGCTTTAAACAACTGACCTAACCCACAAGCTCCCCAGAAAAATTGGAGGATTTTTTCCTGGCATTCTTTTTGTATATGATTCTTTGGGTGACTATTATAAATAATCTTATAGAATGTGTCCTGTACTGTTATCATTCCCTTTGTAAAACCAAAACCCACAACACTCCCTATTTCTTGCCAACTATTTAACTTACACTTTGAGATTCTCATACACAAGAAATTGTGATATTTAACTTTATCTATTTCACTCAGCATTATGGTCTCACAATGCAGCCATTTCCTACAAATAGCTTGAATTTATTTTATTTATTTATTTTTATATTATGGCCGGCTCAGCATGCCCTGGGGGTGGGGCTGGCACAGCATGGGGCACCAGGGATCGAACTGCGGTCCCTGAGGTTGCCTAAACAAGCACTTTAGACCACTGAGCCGTCTCGCCGGCCCTTTATTTTATTTTTTAAAAAAGTATTTCACAGGGTAGTTCAGGCTGGTCTTGAATTCAGTATGTAGCCCAGACTGACCTCAAACCCATGGCAATCCTCCTGTCTCTGCCTCCCAAGTGCTGGGATTACAGATATATACCACCTGTCCAGTGCTAATTTACTTTTCTTTATGCAAAGTAATACTTTATTATGTATATATATTTTCCTTATGCATTCATCTGTTGATAGGCATACAGGCTGCTTATAAGCTTAGCTATTATGAACTCTGTTACCATAAACATAAGTCTACACATACTGGGCCAGTGAGATAGCTCGGTGGATTAAGTGCCTGCTTAAGCAAGCTCAGGGACCAGGGTTTGAGCCCCGCACCACATACCAGCACCACCCCTGGGCATGCTGAGCCGGCCTCTGAGTAGCACGTGCTCGGTGGCACACACGGGTAATCCCAGTGTTGGGGAGGCTGAAAACAGGATCACCACAAGTTAGGGCTGCTTAGTGAGACCCTGTGCCAAATACATTTTTCAAATAAAAAGATCTACATGTATCACTTTATTTTGGGGGGCAGATTGAGACAGTGTTTTGCAATTTTAGTTCAGGCTGGTTTTGAGCTATGTACCCCAGACTGATCTCAAACTTATGGTGGTCCTCCTGCCTCAGCCCCTTGAGTAGGTAGGCATCACTATGGCCAGCTCAATGCGTCATTTTATTTATTAATGGTAGTAAAGTTTTATTTCAAGGTAGCAAAAGATCGGACCAACTAAAAGCAGGAAAAGAAGTACATCCTACAGCATAAGGGTCTGTCCTCTGTGCCAGTTTTTTTTTTTTTTTTTTGTCTTTTTGAGACAGGGTCTTGCTATACAGTTCAGGCTGGCCTTGAGCTTACTTTTGCAGCCCAGGATGGTCTCAAATTCACATTGACCTGGGCTGGCAAGATGGTTCAGCGGTCTAAAGCACCGACTGAGGAAAGCTTAGACAACTGCAGGGACTGCAGTTCGATCCCCGGCACCACATGCTGCTGCGCCAGCCCCACTCCTAGGGCAGGCTGAGCCAGCCGTTATAAATAAATAAATAAATAAAATGTCTGAAAATTAAAAAAAAACAAAAACAAACTACCATTAAAAAAAAAATTCACACTGACCCTCCTGCCTCAGCCTCCCAAGTGCTGGGATTACAGGTGTGCGCCACCATGCCCAGTTCCTCTGTCTTTAACTCTTTTGGGAAGATATCTACAAGGGAAAAAACGGACTCAAGTGGAATTTCTAACTTGCATTTTATTTATTTATTTATTTATTTATTTATTTATTTGCTTGTTGTGTTTGTTTCTTTATTTATTCATTTTGTGGCTGGCTCAGCCTGCCCTGGTGGTGGCGCTGGCGCAGCATGTGGTGCCGGGGATCGAACTGCAGTCCCCGCAGTTGCCTGAGCCCTCCTAAGCAGGCGCTTTAGACCACTGAACCATCTCGCTGGCCCCCTAACTTGCATTTTTTGAGGAATCCTCATAGTAATTTCCATAGTGGTTGTACTAGTTTACACTCCCACCAATAATGTGGAAGAGTTCCATTTACCCCGCAGGCTTGCCAGCATTTGCTGTTTTTTGAGTTTTTGATGATAGACACTCTTTCTGGAATAAGATGAAATCTCAGTGGTTTTAGTTTCCATTTTTTCTTTTTCTTTTTTTATAGTACAGGGGATTGAATTCAGGACCTTGTGCTCACCAGCCAGGTACTTATACTACTGAGCTATCTCCCCAGCCCTTAGTTTCCATTTTTCTAATGGACAAAGATAATTTTTTTTTTTTCTGTGTACTTATTGGTCATTTCGGTTAGCTATTCATTTCAACTGTCTTTTTTGGGGGGAAGCTCTAATTTTTTTGAGCTTCTCATATGTTGAGAAACTCAAAGTAGAATTTAAAAAGATAGATGGTAGGAATCAGAGACTTTATGGAGATAGGAAGGGAATCTGGATAGAAGGAAACAGGAGAGAGGGGAGGGAAGTACAATGGGTTAAGATGAGTTCACTCTAGACTTAGTTCTGAGTAGTAGCTGATAAATTTTGTTTTCCCATTTTGTAAGTTGTCTCTTCATATAGTTGTTTCCTTTCTGTGCAGAAACTTTTTTGAGACAGGTCTTGTCCAGTAGCCTACGCTGGTCCCTTCCTTACTCATGGGGATCCTCCTGCCTCAGCCTCTCAAGTGCTGAGGTTACAGGTGTGCACCACCACACCCACCTTAGGAACTTTAAAATTTGATATAATCCTACTTGTTGATTGTTGGCATTATTACTTGTGCAACTGAGGTTCTGGTCAGAAAGTTTATGCCTATGTCTTCAAGAGTTTTACCTTTTTTTTTTTTTTTTGGTACTGGACCTGTCAGGCAGGTGCTTGTGCCACTGAGTTATATCCCTGGCCCAAGAGTTTCACTTATCTCTCAGCAAATTCAGAGTTTTTTTAAAAAAATATTTTATTTATTTTTGATTCAGGTTTTTTTAAA
The DNA here is from genome assembly GCA_004027915.1 of Capromys pilorides. Taxonomy (NCBI): domain Eukaryota; kingdom Metazoa; phylum Chordata; class Mammalia; order Rodentia; family Capromyidae; genus Capromys; species Capromys pilorides. The sequence goes on from PVKN010012566.1 coordinate 17,388, forward strand.
TATCCAAAATGTGTCGTTGGGATGGCTTCCCAATCATCTTGACTCAGAGCCCTGTTAACACAACTTCCTCCTGAAACAACCTTCTGTGGGCCTTGCTTTTCCTTCTGTCAGCTGGCAGAGGACAGCGGAGCAGCCGACACACACAACTGCTATCTGTGCACGGCTCAGCTGAAGACTGTGCTGACTTTATATCACCAGACAGCATGGGCACTCCACCTCCACGACTTAAGAATTGGGGCTCTGCACCAGGTGTTTCTTCTAGCGTTTTCTCCTCCTCTAGGAAGGCATGGAGGATCTTTCGCGAGAAGCATGTTCGTTCCCACAGGGAGGTTGTCACTGCTGGCAAGGCTGTGTTTGTTTTTGTTTGTTTTTGGCGGGACTGGGGTTCAAACTCACAACCTTGCACTTGCCAGGCAGGCACTTGTGCCACAGAGCTATCTCCCCAGCCCCTCAGTGTTTGGTTTTATATCTAGGTTTTTGATCCATTTTGATTTCAGTATAGGGTGAGAGACACAGATCTACATTTATTTGTCTGTAAGTGGATAATGAATATTCCCAGTACTATTTTTTTGGTGAGGGGGAACCAGGGATGGAACTCAGGACCTTGCATTTGCCAGGTAGGCTCTTGTGCCCCTGAGCTATCTCCCTGGCCCCTCCCAGCACCACTTTTTATTTTTAATTTTATTTTTTTAAAATTTATTTATTTATTTATTTGTTTGCTTGTTGTGTTTGTTTCTTTTTGTGTCTTTATTTATTTTGTGGCTGGCCCAGCCTGCCCTGGTGGTGGGGCTGGCGCAGCATGTGGTGCCGGGGATCGAACTGCAGTCCCTGCAGTTGCCTGAGCTTTCCTAAGCAGGCGCTTTAGACCATTGAACCATCTCGCCGGCCCCCCAGCACCACTTTTTAAAGAAACTATCGTTTTTTCTTTTGTACTTAGTACAGGATCTACAGGGTCTCCCTATAGTAAAGGACTCTTAGTGATAAACCTGTGTTCAGCCTCCCATGCACTGGGATTATAGGCGCGGCCACCACGCCCAGTCTCAATTCCCATCTCACCCCTACTCAGGGGGCGGGAGCCCAGCACTGCACATCTGGGAACCAGGCTGCTGCATCTGCCTAAGGAGCTTTAACCTGCTGAGCTATTTGGCCGGGCCCTTAAAGAAGCTATCTTTTCTTTTTTGGCCTTTTTGAGACAAGGTCTCGCTATGCAGTTCAGGCTGACCTTGAGCTCACTTTTGTAGCCCAGGTTGGTCTCAAACTTGCACGGATCCTCCTGCCTCAGCCTCCCAAGCACTGGGATTACAGGTGTGCGCCACCACAACCGGCTTTTAAGAAGCTATCTTTGATACCTTTTTTTTTGTGGAACCAGGGCTCAAACTCAGGACTTTGCACTTGCCAGGCAGGCACTTATGCCCCTGAGCTATCTCCTCAGCCCCAAGATTTTGTTGTTGTTAGGGTGGTCAAACTCAGGACCTTGAGTTTTGCAGGCAGGAGTTTATGCTGCTGAGGTATCTCCCTGGCGTTTTTTTTTTTTTTTAATGGCAGGACTGGGGTTTGAATTCACGACTTTGCACTCGCCAGGCAGGCACTTGTGCCATGGAGCTATTTCCCTGGCCCCCATTAATGTTTTTAGAAGTGTAGCTTTGCAATATAACCTGAATGTATGTATGTATGTATGTATGTGTGTGGGTGTGTGCATATATATATATATACATACATATATATATATATATATATATATATATCTACAACTGTAATACTTCTTGTTTTGCTCTTTGCTCTGCATATGGTTGACTCTGTATATACTTTTCAGTATTGCTTTCTAGTTTTGTGAAAAATGCTGCTAGTATTTTGCTTTTTTAATTTCTTTTCCCATTTTTGGGTACCCGAGATCAAACTTGGGGCCTTGCACTTGCCAGGCAGGCACTTATACCACTGAGCTATCTCCCTGGCCCTTTGCTGATATTTTGAATGCATTAAATCTGTATCATTTTGGGCAGTATGGCCAATTGAGCAGTATTGGCACTATCCACATAGCAGTCATTGCCTATCCATGAACAGGGATGTCGGACAACCCCTGTCCTAAGTTAACATGTTCCTAAATAAATCTCTTTTCTTTAATGAGAGGACCTTCCTGTCTGTCCCCTATTTTCTCACATTGACTGGGGGCCCCTGCTCTATTTCCAGAACATTCTGTGTACTCCCTTTAGCACTGAATCCCTGTACCTAACTGTGTGTAGACTGGAAACTTTTTTTTAGCACAGGGTCTACAAGGTCTCTATTACATGGACTCGTAGTGATCCAACTGCATTCAGTCTCCCAAGAGCTGAGATTATAGGCGCATCACCGGCCATGCCACGTCCAGTCTCAGTCATCTCGGTGCACCCCCGGGGTGGTGGTGGTGGTGGTGGCGGCATCTCTTGATGGTGCTTGAACCTCCACTGCTGTGGTAGACTGGAACCTTCTTGATGACAGGTACCGTATCTTGCACACTGCAGTAGGCCTTGAAGTAAGGACTTTGCAGACTTCTCTTGCTTACTCGCTGTGACCCTCTACAGTAGGTACATTATTCCTATTTTGCAAGTAAGTAAATTAAGGCAGAGTTCATGAAATTTGCCCAGAATTATAAAAGACAGCAAAAAAGGGCTTTTTTAAAAAATGGTGGTTGTTGTTAGTCCTAGAGATAGACCAGGGCTGCTGTACACTCTACCACTGCTCCATCACCAGGGCCTTGCTAAATTGCTGGCCTTGAACTGCTTCTGTTTTGTTTTCTGTATTTAGGATAGGGTCTACAGAGTCTAGAGGGTCGCACTATATAGATTGGACTTGTAGCGATCCTCTTGTTTTCTGTAATCCCAAGTGCCGGGATTACAGGTGCGCCAGTCTCAATCGCTGTCTCAGAGGGCTCCACTGGCAGGCAGGGCTGGCACAGCAGGCTGGAGATCAAAATCCTGGCTGCTGTGCTCTGCCTAAGCAGGCACTTTAGTCTGCTGAGCTATCAGGCTGGCCACAAACTTTTTTTTTTTAAATTAAAAACGGGCTAGGGGCCGGCGAGATGGTTCAGTGGTCTAAAGCGCCTGCTTAGGAGGGCTCAGGCAACTGCGGGGACTGCAGTTCGATCCCTGGCACCACATGCTGCGCCAGCGCCACCACCAGGGCAGGCTGAGCCAGCCACAAAATGAATAAATAAAGAAACAAACAAACACAACAAGCAAACAAATAAATAAATAAATAAAATTT
>PVKN010012567.1:0-20628 GCA_004027915.1 Capromys pilorides
ACATAGCTAGAAAGTGGAAAGAATTAAGACCAGAAGTCCTCTGCATCAGAGCTCCTGAGCCATACTGGCCATCTGTCTTCTTTAACTCTGCCAGTGGCTACTGTCAGCAGCACTTCATTACCACAAAGCATGACTACACTATAAATAATTCCTAACAAGCCACAAGAATTCACCTACCCAAGTAAGTATAATCCTCTTCAAAGAGGTCCCATTAGAATAATACTTATTCCAACAATACTATTATTGTTCAAGCCATTTTTTAAAATTTGCTAATTTCTTTAAAAGCCTACAGAATATTCTCTTGAGTTTCATGAATAAAGACATATTTTCGTCCCCTGATAATAGATTTGGATCATTCTGGAAACAAAAATCCAAAGCCCAACCTAATGAATGAATCATGCAGGAGATAGAGACAAGCAACTCATTTTTGATCCAGGTGTGACTGTAAAGCCACACCAGTGACTGGTTTGTGGGCCTACACATGGCCTCTGAAAGGGGCTCCCAACTCTCTCAAACACTTCTGAAGTGTATGTCAACGCCCCTCAAAGGTTCTGAGCTGAGGGAGAATACCCACTGACTATGTCCAGATCTGACCAAGTTCTATGCAAATAGCTATCATTCTGTACTGTATTCACACCTCATTCACTCTTTGTATTCAGCCTTATTGCTTCAAATGTGTTCACCTGGTCTCAGATGATTATAGATAGGGGCTATTGCACTTAACCTTTTCTGATTTCACATCTTCAAATCTGCCTCTATTCTCTCTGTATATAAAGCTAAGGATGGTGAGTTCTAAGGGATACTCAGGGGATACTGAGGGATTCAGAGGACAGCACTCCAGGGAGAAGGAGGACCAGACAGAGGTCTCTAGAAGACAGTCCTGAGCTCTTCAGTTCAGAACTTGTTCCCATCCAATAAAATGCATGGAGGACAAAGGTGCTTGTCATCAGTACCATTACCATTATAAACAAGCACCAGTAAAAGGAGCAGCAGCCCTAAAACTATGAGTTTTGGTGCCCAGGCACCAAGCAGCATGTTTTACAAGGGGTTAGATAACACATTCCCTGAGCAAGGTTCCACAATATAGATCCATAAACAGCCCATCTGACAGATGAGAAACTTTGGCAAAGAAAAGCTAAATAATATCCTACCAGAGTCCCACAGCTGGCAAACGGCAGTACTGAGATTTGAACTGAGCCTATTTGACCTCCAAGCCAAGGTCTGTGACTACAAAGCCAACGGGGTCTCAGCCATGATCTGGTAAGAGATGATCCACTCTAAATTTTCACATGGCACCAAGAAAATCATCGTGGCCCCAGAGGCTATAAAAATGCAACTCATCCTCAAATTGAAGCTCTTTCCACCATCTCGTAATATGGCAACTCAAGGAAGGAAAATGGATTTTCACCATAGCCCAACATGACACATGACAGCCCATCTCTCTGGAAAATAACTAGGGCATCTCTCATGTATTCTTGCTACTCCTTCCAGCAGTCTTGACTGCTTCTGGTCCAATAACGGAACTGGCTAGGCCACTTGAACAGCTTGGCTTTTTCTTTAACTGTCTTTCTCCTTGCTATTCACCTCCCAACTAAGAAACAGCAAGGGTCAACTTACAAAAGCCAATGCTTTGCCTCTAGCACCCTAGCTGCTCCTCACACAGAAATGGGAGCTTCTGTTATTTGGGGTCCACAGAGGTCAGAGACCCTCTCAGGTCTCCCCAACAAACCCAGGAGTATGCCTGCTGGTCACACCATCTAACCTGAACATTGTACTTCAGTGACTTTATAAAAAAGGAAAACTAGTACAGCCCCATGAAGTTCAAGAGCTAAATTATAAAGCATAAGGAATATGCCATTTTTCATAGTCTCTGTGGTTTCCCATTCCTTATGAGACTGTATACCCAGAGCCCTACCCCACATGGTAGTACAAGCCCTACTGTTCTACCCTCTAGGCACCTGGGAAGCCTATGTGACCTCCTTTCTGCAGTTCTCATGGCCATGCATGAACAAGCCACCCTGCCACAGAGGCCTGCCTGCCTTCCCAGCCTAAAGCAAGGTCCCGCTTCTGGCAGAGCCCACAGGCTCTTTCTACTACAGGCTGGGGGGCACCTTATGCCAAATCCCTAAGGCAGGAATGATTTTGACACATATACAATGACATACACGGGTGTGCGCAGCAAGTGTGCAGCAAGAGGAGGTCACAGAGGCTGCAGGGTCAGATCTGTGGACTCTGCATTCCAAAAAGGCAGGCTGGATTTTATTCTAAGTACAATGAAAAGCTCTTGGAGAATTTTAAGCCTGAGAAGGAGGTGACCTGAATTACATTTTAAGAAGATAACTCTGGCTTCTGCATGCACTGCCTAGAGAGTACAAGAGTGGATGAAGTAGAACAGAAAAGAGAGTGGAAATGAAAGGGACCAACTCAGGACATTATTTCAGAAACAGAAACCAGAACTGTGACCCCACCCCCATCCTCCAAAAAAAGACACAATGGGAGAGGAAAGCAGAGGGGTGGAAGGTGACCCCTAGGCCTCTGGATTAGGTAACCAGGTGAATGGTGTTGCCAATTCCTGACACGTAAAGAGCGGAGAACCGACAACTTAGGGGCTGAGAATCAAAGGTTCTAGTTCTCTCTGATTTCCCTTTGTTATTTCACTGTTAAATTTTGCCACTGGGAAGGAGGCCAACATCTGCTGTCTCCCATGCTTAGCATATGGTAGGCAGGCTTCTCCCTGGCCTCATGAGGGCCTGTACTAATCAGCTCAGAATCAAACCCATGTCCTTTCCTCAAGGCCTCGTTCTGCCCCATCTTCCTGCTCCCTTGACTGGGGCCTCTTCCTCCTCACTCTCTTCACTGGATGTTCTTGGCCCCATCAGAGCCAGTTTCCTCTTCCTTAGTGGCTTCAACGACGGCCACCTTCCCCAGGCTGAGTTCTGCCTTGGCTTCTCTTTAGCTTGGTTCCATATTCTCAAGACTGCAGATTTTTTTCCACAGGACCAGGTGTAGTCATCAGGCCAAAAAGCTAACACAAAGGTAGCTCCCCTAAAAGCAAGGCAGCTCCTCTCCACACCCCATCAGGCAGGCATCCTGGTTCATCAGCCTCAAGACCTTCTGTTGTACTCTTTTACCTTTACCCTCACATCTCTCCCTCCCAATCTCTGCCACTCCCTATCAGTCCATTTTGTTTTCTGCTTTCCCCTCCACAGCATGGGCACAATGCCACCAGAATTCTGCCAGCCACTATGTAATAATGACTGAGCTGGAGGGAGAGCAGATCTGTGTGCAGTTTATCTTTTTTTTAAAAAAAAATTTATTTATTTATTCATTCATTCATTCATTCATTCACTCATTCATGTTATGGCTGGCTCAGCCTGCCCTGGGGGTGGGGCTGGCGCAGCATGTGGTGCCCGGGATCAAACCGCAGTCCCTGCAGTTGCCTAAGCTTTTCTAAGCAGGCGCTTTAGACCACTGAGCTATCTCACCGGCCCCATGCAGTTTATCTTTTTGGTCCTTACACCAAGCACAAGTGAACCATGGTTTGGCAAGCTACCTGGTCCCTCTTCCAAAGCTGGCACATGCTTCTCCATGTGGGTGTCATGAAACCAACATCTTAATCAGACCTCTAAGGTCCTCCAAAAAGAGCCCTGGTCCCCTTTCCAGAGGGCCATAGTGAATCTGAGATCCTGAAGTCTTCTCCTTCAGGCTTCATAGCTATTGATCGCCTCCATTTAAAAAGTCTTGACCTTTTCAACATTTGGGATTCTGCTAATGCTGGTAACCTCCTACCTCACCATATTCCCCGTTATGGTTTATGTCTAGTTGTCCCCCCAAAGCCTCATGCAATCATGGGGCGGAGACTTCTAGACTATGAGACTTGACTCATGATCCCCTGGGATTATGTATTTTAGTACTGACAGAACTATGGGTCTGAGTCCTTCTGGGGTTATGGGTGTGGCCTAAGATGGATAAGCCGAGCCTGAATGTGATATAAAAAGAGACAGAGAAACAGACTCACACTGTTGCTCTCTACTCCCGTGGTTGTTCGCTCGCCTCTGTCACCATATTGTTATTGTTCTGCCTTCATGAACTGCTGCTCTCTGCCATGTGCCTCTCTGCCTTGGAGCCAGCAGAGTATGGACTGAAACCTCCAGCAACTGTGAGCTAAATAAACCTTTCCTTCCTTCATTGTGGGTGTCAGGTATTTGTCCCAGCAACAAGAGAAGAGTAACTAAGATATTCCCACGTCCCTATCACTTTCCATAGTTAAATCAGCTCCTTCCTTCCCCATGAGGCCTTTCTCCAGTTCCATGCAGTCCCAAGCTCTGCACGCTGCAACCCTCTCTAATATTACTCCATTGGTCAATGTGATCTTGTTATCATTTCTCAGTTACAAATCATTAATGCATCCTGTTTGGGATCCACGAAGACATCTTCTAGGGACATCACAGATGTACCTGTAAGCTAACATCACCTGGCACCTCCTCATATATAGTAGGATCTCAGCAAATATTTCCTGAGTTACAAGTCAGTCAAAGGGGATGCAGATGGAGATACCCACCCAACTCTAAAACAAGGTGGAAGAGACAAGATAGAAACATCACTACTCCTGCCTACACAAGATGAATGTTGAATATGTAGAAAAGTGCACAGATATTAAAAAGAAAATGATTTTACAGCATCTGAGTAGCTCTCAGGATCTTTACTACTGAATAGTAGTCATGACAACTAATAACTGCTCATTATCAGCCACTGCCCAGGTTTCCAGAAAGAGAACCCACTAAGAAAGTTCACAATTCATTTCGTTTAGATCATAATTAATGGAGCTTTCTCTTCCACCTTTAACCTATGGACTAGCATATAAGTGTTGTACATGTCAGTCTGTATAAAATGCCATTTTATATGTGTAAAAAGACTTGATGTCTTAACTTGGCCAATTAAAAATATTTTTAAAAATTTCTCGGCCGGCCACATAGCTCAGCAGACTAAAGCTCCTACTTAGGTAGGCTCAGGGACTGGAGTTTAATCCCTGGTATGCTGTGCCAGCCCTACCCCTAGGGTGCACTGAGATGGCAATTGAGACTGGGTGCGGTGACGCTAGCCTATAATCCTAGTGCTTGGGAGGCTGAAAACAGGAGGATCACTACAAGTCTGATCTGTGTAGTGAGACCCTGTACTAAAATATATATTTTTTAAAAATTCTCTACAGTTTGTCCCAATTACCATTGCCACCTTCTCTCAGTTGTGGTCCCCAATCTCTATAGAAAGGGAAGAGCAAGGAACTGAGGAAGGGAAGGAGAAGACTGATAAGCTACAGGGAACCTCAGAGATCTAGAACCGTCACACCTATCTTACAGATGAGAAGACTTTGTGATGTTGTGGAACAAGCAAATGCATTAGGTCAAAAACTGTTTGAAATGCCTCTTCTATTTTCTGGGTGATCTAATCTTGCCAGACTTCATTTTCTATCAAAAAAAGGAGAGAGGATTAAACAATGTTCACAAGATTGTTTTGTGGGTGAAATAGGGTAAGAAATGTAAAAGCACCAACCCCTGCAGGCACTCAAAAGCTAGGGAGTAGAAAGAGGGACCAAAACTGGCTTCCTTCCCTCTTGCCCTCCTGGGATTCTTTGAAGAAAGAGGTACTCATTGAGCCGCAACCTCCTTTCATAACAAAAAGGATGCCGGGAACAGAGGGAGGCTGCTGAAGAAGGCAGCAAGTACCAAACAAAACCACAGTTGCCATCTGTTCTTTGCTTTCTTCCTGAGTGTCTCTGGACAAAGACCAGTTAACTCCAGGACACTTTCTCAGTCAGCTGGGCAGGCTGCTGGAAAGCAGAGGGATCACCCGGAGGGGACTGGCTCCTGCCCAGCCCCAGCTGGCCCTCCAGGGCTGGAAGGCAGTGACTGCCCTACTGGCATGGAGTACCCTCGTCTCCCTGTGCTCACACCAGGCAGCCCCGGGCAGAGATACTGGCTCAGCATCTGCACACATGTAGAGAGAAGCAATAAACAGGTTATTGCAATGTTAAAAGGATGTGGGTTTTTTCTTTTTTTTCCCTGCACTGCTGGGGATCAAACCCAGCAAGTATTCTACCACTAAGCTACATAACCAGGCTTTTACATTTTGAGACAGATCTTGCTAAATTACTCAGACTGACCTTGAACTTGGAATCCTCCTGCCTCACACTCCCCAGCAGCTAGGATTACAGTCCTACACCACAGACTGGGATATACCTGTAAGCACATATGCCCCCTAGAGCTCTTTGTCTCCCACTGGCCTTCTGCATGGGACACCTTCCATCACAGCAGCTTTGGGGAAGCTGGGCCCCAGCCTGGCCAGGTGATGGCCACATTCCTGGGGTAAAACTACTCTCCTTTCCCTGCGGGGCTAGCTCTTGCCAAGCCTGGACCTTCACTACACCTTGCTGGTTCTAACAGCAGCCAAGCAAAAGACAAGTTGGCCCACAAAGTTAGACCAATTCAAGCAACAGCTATTTAACAGCTCAGAAGGGGCTGGGCTCAAAGTGCTTCCTTTACTCTAGGGAGCCGCATTTTTCTAAGATTATTATTCCTTGGGCTGGCGGCTCAGCCACTCAGCGTCATTTCCTCCTTGGGTGGGAAAGTTCTTTCCTTTCTGCATGGATTTTCATCATGATTTCAACTCCTACTACCCCCTTTCTCATCTGCAGATCTCATAATTAAAGCATGGCCTATGGATTGGAAAAAAATCAAAGCATGTAAATTTAGTACTCAGTTTAGAACTGTGGTTCGGAAGTTCCACAGTAGGAAACCACATAGAAAAAGGAAACTTCTGGGTCTCAGCCTACTTATCATTACTGAATGAAACACCAGTAGTACATGGCAGCTGAGCAGCTAGCAAAGTAGCAGGTGGGTACAAAAGCCTAACAATGGCTACACAAACAGGGGACTGTTCTCCATGGACTTAAAACTCCTACCCAAGCAAACAATTTACAAATGGAATGTAGTCAGCTAACAGTGAGAACCTTGAACTCTGCCAGGAGGAGAAAAAAGGGTCAGAATGCTACTTGTCCCTCTAAGAAGTTGGGAGACACTGACCACTCAGAGGTCTCGTAACTAGTTAGCATGCCAGAGTCTCATTCCTTTTCGAAATTAACCAGACAAATCGCTCCACCAGCTAAGAAAGGCCATGCATCACCACCCATGGAATCCAGAGGGCTAGAAATAGCCCACTGGGAGGAAAAGGACAATCTCTGGTCCCTGCTGCTGACATGGTGGATTTGGAAGGCCAAACCACGAGGGCCAGGCACTGACCACTGTAATCCCACAGCACAAAGGGGTTGAGGTCAGTTTCCCAGACTCTCAGACAAAGCATGCTATTTGTAGGGCTCAAGGCTCCACAGCAGCAGCAGGATTACCCCCTCCTGAATGCAAGCAGGTGGATGAAGAGCCTGAGTGACCATCTAACAGGTCACTGGCACCACTGGAGGCCCTTCCTGCCTTGAGATCGTGCTATGCTGCCTTTGAAATCAGTGCTGCTAATGCCTAGTGCCGCGGGCGCTCAATCTAAACCCGTCAAGGAACTCCTGGGGTTATTAGAACACTGGGGCTCCCTGAACTCACCTAATGCTAGTTATCCTGTGTGTTGTTTCTTTGTTTTCCCTGACACTGAGCCACTGCTCAAAGCAAGCATAGATCTTGCCTGTGTCTCCAGTCATCTCACAAACCTGGGTCCTCCATCACATTCACCTCCAAGCAGAAGCTTGGGGAGCAAAGACCAGTAGCATTCCGCAGTGCCCATGGGGAAAATCTGGCCAAGGCCTGATTCTTATTTCTCTAAAACTCAAGTGTCCCATGGTCCCTGCCTCTAAACAACCACTTTCTAGGATGTGTGGGGATTTCCAGTCAGGGAAGAAATGAGACTCCTGTACCTGCCTCCTCCTAGCTGCGTGCCCCCCCACCCCCCAAGTCAGCATTCCTCCCACCTATCCCTTCACCAGAGCAGGCTCTTGGCTAACAATGTGCAAGTGCCAGCCAGAGACACCTGCCTTCCATTCTCTGATGTCCCTCCGAAATGTCACCAAATATTGTACCATGTCACTCAGTTACTTTTCTACTGCCAAGATGTCAGGAAATGTTCTCTTTTATGTTCTTGATTCCCCCCCACAGAAACTAACAAAAACTGAGGTAAGAAATCCAAAATGAGTTTCTTCTCCTCTCCCTTTCCTACTGTTCCTCAGTTTCTCAAAATTAGGCCAGCGGCTTAGAAATTCACAGTTTGCAATGATGGGCGTAGAGGTGAATATGGAGTTGAGGGGGGGAGTTTTTTTTTTTATCTTATCCTGGGAGACATCCCTAGGTTGGATCAAGCACATTAACTCAAATAGAGGGGGGAGATAGATAGATAGATAGATAGATATGTAAAAATACAACCTAGTTGAAATTTAGAGAGATGAATTTTCTCCACTTTGATCTAAACTGTAAAAACTGGTGTCCATGTAGCAAGAGCCAGGGTCCCTCCAGGACGTCCCTGAGAGTGTGTGCCCTGTGTCACTGACAGGACAGCACAGGCTGATACTTCCACCAGGCCGCTGACTTTGTTCAAAGCACTTTTCCATTATTTTTACTTTCATTTTGTCATGCCATCACCAGGAAACTAGGAGGAACACAGCCATCACTTCCATTTCACAGATGGAGAAACTAAGACCAAAGGAAAGGACAGTCCCAGAGCCACAACGACATTACGGTCAGAATTACAACTAGACCTTAGCATTTTGTTTGAGGCCAGAAAAAATAGCCAGATACAAAGGGAGCAGGAGAGAAGGTCCGCCTGGGAGCACAAGGGCCGCTGGAGCAGCAACTCACAGGGAGAGGCAAGCAGGAAAGGTGTGGGGGCCGTGTTGGGCCCTCTGCTATGACAGGGTCAAGCTTGTTCTGCTTTCCCCAAGTTCCTGTGCTTTTTAGGGTTGAACCAGTACATCATGCGGCTTCAAACTACATCCTTTGTCCTGTTCACATCCTCAGTGCTAGGACCTTTTTAAAAATCCGTTATTAGTACTAGAAAGTCTGGCTCTGTAACTGGAGAAACCCGTTGTGTATCTGTAAGGGGAAAAAAATTTAAAGACTCGGGACCTACAGCCGGAAGTTATCACCCCAGAAGTGGAGAGGCGCTTTGGGAGGTCTTTCTTTTTCTCGGAGGGAGTAGGCGGCGGTTGGAGGCACAAGGGGTGCCCCATGGGAGAGAGAAGTTTTCTTTCAAAACCAGGGCGGGGATCGACGGTCACACCCCCAGTTCGGTCGCCAGGGCGCGCGTCCCTCCCTATCAGCCCGCTCTGGGGGTCCTCTGCGCGCCGGGCTCGGGGTCACGGGTCGCGCCAGTCGCGGAGGGGCCCCGGCTGGGATGCAGCCCCGCGACGCGCCCACAGCCGGGTCCCCGCTCTCACTCACCCGCGCTCGCGCTTCGGGGAAGCCGGCCGGAGCGTCCCCGCCGCGTTGCGTGGCAGGGGCCAGCGGGCGCGGGCCCGCAGAGCCCCGCGCCGGAGAGGGGCGCGCGGCGGGCCGGGGCGGGCAGCTGGCCCCGCGTCCCGGGCGCCGCGGGCGGCAGCAGCAGCAGCAGCAGGAACGGCAGGAGCAGCGGGCGCGGCGGCGGCGGCGGCCAGCGCGAGGCGCGCGGCGAGGCCATGGTGGCGGGGCCCAGGCTCACATGCCCGACGCGGGGCTGCGGGGCCAGGGCGACCGGGCCGCAGCGAGCGCTCGGAGTCTGCTAGCCTGCTCCCCGCCTCAAAAGTTGTGGGCGCGGCGGGCGGAGGGGCGGCCACCCGGCCACATGCTAATGAGCCGGGCGGGTCGCGGGCGGCGGGCTGCGGGCGGCGGGCGGCTCCTCCGTGGCTGACATCACCGGCCCCGCGGCGGGCCCGGGCTGGCAGAGGGCAGGGCCCGGGGGCGCGGGCGAGGTCCGCCGAGCCCCAGGCAACTTCAGTCACTCGCACGCGCCCCAGGGCACCGCTTTGCCTTTTAGAGAAAGATGAGAAAAGCCGAGCTTTGCGAATGAGAAACCACTATGCCAATTCCATAGACGCGCAGTAGGTCTGTGAAAGCAGGTCCTCCTCTGTGATTGATTGGCACCCGCTGAATTATGCTGGTTACTCTGATAGGAGAGAAGCCGAGTCGGGGCCTGCCCCGCCTCGCGCCATCCCCGCCCTGAGGAGCTTGAAGTGGCCCCCAACACTACCACTGCCCCTTGCCCAGATACTCAGCGTAGTGCTGCCTTTGCCTAGCCGAGCACTTCAGCGGGGCCGCGGCAAGAGTCTGCAAACTTCATCTTCCCGCACCCGGATTCCGCTCCCACCCTGGACCACTGCCTTTGGCTCAGAGCAGAGTTCTGCAGAGCTGTCGCCTCCAGGACACCCAAACAGGCTGCAGGGAAAAGAAAACTGTGAATTCAGGCTCGACTAGGGCAAATTATATCAGGAAAAGGACTGTAGATTGCACAAAGTAATGCACGCATGTCATTGGGTGTAAAAATGAGAGCTTCAGAGTAGAGCTTCAAAGATTCAGTGAAAATAGATTTTCTTGGTAAATGAAGTTCCTTGTGCGTGCATATCCCTCCCAGTAAGTAAGTAATAAGATGTCTAAATTTTATGACTTGCTTCCGTGGTCTCTCCCCTCCCAGTAAAGAAATAATAAAATGTCAGAGTTTTAAGACTGTGAGCCTCTTCATTTGCAAGTGAAGAAAAGGGGGCTCCAAATGGTGAAATGATTTAAAACTAAAATCAGACCCAAAGGTGGATGTATCTTTGGATGACTGGATCATTCATCATTCATACTTGTTTCCTAACTCAGATTTTGCGTTAATTCAGACAATGTCTGAACACAAAACGTGATCGCAGCCCCTTAGTGTGTTAGGGTCCCCTGTCTGACTGCCAGATGAGTGGATCGCGTTGTCTTGGGCAGCTGCAGATGGGCCTAGACCCGCTTTTGGTGACTCAGTACAAATGAGTCATTTGGCAGAAAACATGAAGGATGCTGCTGTGCATAAACAAACTCACCTTAAATGAGAGAGAGAACAGTAAAAATGTGGCTCTGTTTTGTTTTGTTTTTGAAGGACCACAGAGCAAATCTGACTTTCTAGTTCTCTCATGGAATTTCCAGGTCTCTCAAAGAAAGTGCCAAACCATAATCCTTGTAAATAACTTGGTCTGCTCATGGCTTCCGCTCAGCTCTGGGGATGGCTCCCACATTAACAGGCAGGGCTGCACAGCTGCCCAGATCTAGCCAGACAAGCCCCAGCAGGCCAGGGCTTTGTACTCAGAAGCTCTGGTCATTGCCACTCCCTCCCTTCCACAGAGAACATTTCAATTGTGCTAGTCAGCCTCCCACAAAACCAGAAAGGCATAAGTGTTTAATGGCTCCTCCAGGCTTTGCATTTGGATACAGGAATCCCACTAAAGTCCACCTTTGCTGCCAGCACCCAAGGGCAGACATGCACCTGCCATCTGTCCCTGCTCTGTAAGCAACATGGGTTTATCACTCTGTAATCTTCTCTGCCTTCTAAGCCCAATGACCAAGTGCAGGATTTAACCAGCAGATTAAAAGAGGGAGACACAGAAAGAACTTGGAAAGATTGATCTTAGTGTTAGGTGAGCTGCAGCACTTCTTCTTTGTCATCGTCATGGACATTGTCTTCTTCTTTTCTTTTTTTTTTAATCAATCTTTTTCTAGAAAAAAAATATTTTCCTACAACAGAGCGAGAGAAATCAGAAACAGAAACTGAGGTAATATAGAACATTGGAAAGAGTAGTCAGCTTGACCTTAGAGCTTTCTCTGACTTTACCATGCTTTAATTGTGATCTGGACTTCAGTGTCCTCATCTGTAAAACACAGATTGTCCTTTCAACCATATGTCCTATTGTCTATAACTATATCTGTTAATCTGAGCAACAGATTTGATGATAAAAATTGGTATATCAACCATTGTTGATTAGCTGTTCTTGGTTTGAAAATCTGTAACATATGTATTGTTGTATGTTGCCTGATTTCTCTTTGTTCTTGCTTTTGTTTTTACTCCTCAAAATAAAATAAAATTTAAATTTAAAAAACACAGATTGTCCTAAATGATTACTAAGAGATTCTGTAGCTTTGATGCTTTAAGATTCAATAAAGATTCTTGACAGAGGAACAAGCAAGTACAAAACAGGAATTGAAGGACATTGATAGTTTTTTTTTTCCCCCTTCCTGGAAACATAAAAATCCAGACAAGATTCCTGATCATCTCAGATGACTAGGATGATGTCTCCTCTGGAGCTAGGAAGATGAGACAGATGACCTAGAAGACCCATGTAACCCTAGGAGTGTTTTCATGTAGAATGAAAAGAAAAAAAGCCAACTGAGATCAAATTCTAGAGACAAGTGAGTTAATAGTTAGCATCCCTAATCTCTCCAGAGTTAGGAATGGGGTTACTCCACATGGTTTATAATGGAGTCAGTGGGAACCCAGTATCTCCACCCCCCGGGGACTGCATAGAGTCAGAGCTTCTGTAGGGTCTTCCTGCCTTTACTGATATTAGCTTAGGCTTGGGCTATGATGCACTAACAAATAAGACCCCAAATGCAGCAGCTTAACACCGTGATTAATTCTTGTTCATTTAACAGAATTACACACTGATGTTCATGCTAGAAAGAAAGCCTTCAAACAGTCTTTTAGGGTTGTGCAATATGGTGGTTCTGTCATTCTATAATATATGATTTCCAAAGAAGCCCTAGGAATAGAAAGCTTGATCAGTTAGAGATGGAAAGAACACACAGGGGACACTTTAATAGACTTTCTTTTGCATTCTGCTGAAAAGAATATGGTGATCTGGCTTACCAGTACCTAGGAGCCCAAGAAAGTTATCCTAGCTACACAGGTGAAGAAGGGGAGAAGGGTTTGGATAGACAGCTGACAATCTCTACATTAGCATCTGATATCAACAGGGCATGGAAGAGAATAGGAGAACAAAGGAGGTTCATCTCTCTGGTCTCAGTTTGCTTTTTACAAGGGCACTGGTTCTGATGCTCTCAGGGCCCACCTACTTTAATGTTTGGTGGTCCAAAGAGACCATGGAAATGTCTCATACTGCAGGAACTGAGCAGTGGAGGTTGCTACTGCAGCGCATCCTCAACTGTGGAGCTCTCCTCCACTCACCAGTCAGCCCAGTGGACCCAACAGAGAGGTCCTTGGGTTTTCTCCAACTTCTGTTCCAAAGCTGCTCTTGTGCTTTAGCCAAGTTAATTGATCTCTACTGACCTCAGTGTCCCCAGCTTCCCAGTGGGGAAAAGAATCATTACCTTTCCCTATCTTCCTAGGCTTGGCTGGAAGCTATGATATGCTCACTCTTCAGGAGACACCAGGTGCCCTTTTGGCTGCAGTCCTCCGCATGGTGCTCACTTTGTAGCCAGAGTCTTTTGTAATGCTCCATTCTGAGCAGGCCCTACAGTATGCCAAGTTGCCAAGCGCGGGGCCCTTGTGGAATGTGTGGCAGTATGGGTAGCACTGCCATGCTGGGATACAGAGGAAACTGCAGAGCAGAACATCTCAGGGACCCTCAAAACTCTGGTGACTAGGGGTTCCCGTAGGTTGGCAGATCACCCAGATTGAGCCTTACCAGGGGTTGGTGGGTGAGCTGGGCGCAGGTATCACCATCTCATCTAGGGGAGGGATGTGGCAGCTCCTCAGTTATGTTGCAAGCTAGATCTGTTTACTCATCTTCTTTTCTGCTTGACCTCTTTTACTCCCAATTTGATGAGCTTCGTTCTGGAAAGTTCTGTGCCTTGTTACTCATCTTTGTATCCCCAGAACCCAATGTAGTGCCTTCTTTTGTTTATGTAGTCAGTCAGCAAACACTTCCTATGTGAATTCTCTATGCCTACCTCTGTGCTACGTGTGAGTGAGGCAGACCTCACTGGGTTTGGAGGAAACAGTTGGCAAGAGTATCAAGGTAAACTCATCACTAAAGAAGATCCCTGAAGGAGAGCACTCAGGAAGGTGTGCAGAGCTCTCTGTGGACATCAGATTGAGCCATGATCTGAAAGCTTGTGTCTGTGAACCAGGCCAAGAAGGGTGGGAGAGTAGGTATGTGCAAAGGCACAGTGGCAGGAGGACGGGGATAAATGCAAAGGGCTGAAGGAAAGCCAGTGTGGCTAGCGCACAGACAGCAACGGAGAAGAGGAAAAGAGGTAGCAGGGTGAGGGGGACGGATTCTGAAAGCAACCAGATTAGGCAGATCCATGTTAAGGGTTTTTTCTTCCTTTTAAGGGTTTTGGGAAGTCTCTGCAAGGTTTTAAGTTAGAGAGATGTGGGTAAAGAGAGAAAGAATGGGTAATTGGCGACATATGCAAGTAGAACTCATTGTTCTAACAGTAATAAGAAAAAGAAACAAGAAATGATGCCTAGATCTTTGGAGTCCAGGCAAGAAGCAATGGTTCTAGGACAAGTGTGCAGCAAGTTCAGTGGAGACTATGGATTCAAGAGATTGTAGGAGGTAAAATTCACAACATCCATTAATGGAGCTGGAGAATAAGAGGAGGGAGGACAGGATTTCCTGGGTTTTGTGATCAGATGGATGGTTGTACCATTCACAAGAGGAGTAACAGTGCATGAGAACTAGGTCTTTGAACACAAAATCTTTGACTTTGGATTTGGGCCTAGGGTGACTTTGAGACAGCTGTGTGGCAGGTCAAATACAGATGCACTTGAGTCTGCAGACATGGAGCTGAGAGGAGAGGTCTAAGTTTGAGGTCTAGGTCCAAGTACAAGGGATGAGATCACTGGGAAAGAAAGTGCTGCAGTTGAGACCTGGACAGGACATGGCTGGGGAGAGAAGGGAGAGAAGGCCAAGCCAGAAAAGAGACTGGAAGAGAGCCATGCCTCCGTAGGAGGAAAGCCAGCTCGAGGTTGCGTCACCAGAACAAAGAGGGGAAGGGTGTGGTGGTCATCAGTGTATAACTTGCCTAAGGTCAAGTAAGGTGAAGACTGAAAATACCCATTGATTTGGAAACATTTGTTACCAGTATCAGTGATTTCTGCAGAATGATTGGTTCTGAAGCCACGTGGTCAGTGGAGAGAAGAGAGAGGTAGAGAAACTCTACTGGTGGAGGGAACATTTCAGGGGAGCTGGGTTTAGAAGGCCAAAGTGCCTAAGGACAGTAACTATAGGTGGATCAGGAATTGGGGAGACCTTCTTGATCTTACTAGAGAATTTGCACACTGAAAAGGTCTTAAGAGAGAGTGGGTCAGAGGTCTAAGAGAGTGAAAAGATGTTGGCAGGGAAAGCTGGAGAGATAGGAAGAAAACTTGGTTGTAACAGAAACTTTGTCTTTCAGCTTCGGAGGCCAAGATGCTGCAACCAAGGGGCTAACAGAGCTGAGCTCCTGAAGGCTTGGTCCTTCCTTTCCTTTTTCTATCTTCTAGAGGTGGTGGCCACTCTTGGCGTTCTTTAGCTTGTAGTTTCTGTTTCATCATTATATGTCCACTTTCTTCTGCGTATGTGTCTACATCTTCTCATGTCCCTCTTATAGGGACCCAGTTAGTGGACTTAGGGCTCACTGAAGTCTAACCTGATCTTGTTTTAACTTGATTAGATCTACAAAGATCCTTTTTATGAAAAAAAAAAAATCACATTCACAGATGTCAGGGATTAGAACTTGAACATATCTTTTAAGGAGATCAAACTTTACCCACTATAATATAAAATATTAAAACCACCATTGGTTATAGAGAGGGAAATACATGACCCAGGATGCCCAGCCCCATCTTGGGACCCTGAGACTGGTGAAAGGGACCCTGCAGAAGACAATGTCCAGTACCTTTAGCAGCTCCCTGACTGCTTCTCCCCTGGGAAGCTGGGACCTCACAGACTTCTGGGCTCATGTCCTCCTTCCCATCTCAGGCTCCTTTTTGCAGCCCATTTGGCACTGTTCTCCACCCAGAGAAGAGCTGTGGCAGGCAGGCAGCAGTGTTGCCCCACTACACTGGAGGTGGGGTTGTACCAGAAAAGATAGAATTCCAGAATCAACCCATGCCTTCCACTCCTGGAAAACACACTGCATTTGTGCTACTTTGCTCAGAGCTACAGGAATCAGTGGGCTTAGGAATTTTCAACTAAAGAACTAAAGGAATAAACCTATAGCCTTCTTTTTAGATTGCTCCCCTGTGCCCTCAATCTTTATTGCCCCTTCTCTGGAATGCCAGGAATGGTTTCCTTTTGTACAGGGTGAGTAGGGCTGTTTGCTGGACCAGCCCTAGGATCCTTTCCTTGCTGTTTCTCTGTGATGGTGAACTCTGGGCACTTGTCCAACAGGCCAAGGTGAGGATGTAAACACTGCAATCTTTTTGGAAGCAGCCTGGGACTGCCTCCGAGGAGGAACAGTTGCTCATGGCTTGGCCAGGCTCCCAAGCCTCATGTACAGCAACTCTTGAGCTCCAACTTACACAACTTGGGGTGGGGCCTTGAATGACCTTCCGTTTCTTGTCTGCCCATCAGAGAGGACCATTCCATTCCAAATAACATTCTTCTGATAAAATCGGCTACAAACTGTAAAGGTCAAAGAGCCAGGAACATTCTGTGGGGCGACAGGATTTCAATAGTCTTATTTTGCAAAAACTTTCTAGCATTAAACATCCTCTCCAGGGGAAGACAGGAAAATTCCCAGATGCCACCACACTAGCCAAAGCAGCAATGGCCCCAAGAAAGGAACAGAGAGCCCAGAGGTAAAGTTCTCATTGTGGGAGGAGGAAGTTGAGTGCTTAGCCATCTTTTCACCCTGTCAGGCAGTCCACAGCAGTTGTTGTGCACTGCCCAAGTGTCAGCACTTGATCAATGCAGTGGCTTAAGCTATTGCAGAGCTCCCCAGACTTCCAGAAAAGTGAGAGCTTCCTATCTCCTCCCAGTCCAGGTTCATAATCGGTATGACCTGCTCTCCCTCCCCTTGTCACTGCTCTGCGAAGTCTGTGTCTTCTCTACCTTGCACTTGGTCCCTATTCTAGTGAATGTCTGGTGTATCACCTTCTGCTTGCATGTGACTCATCATGGGTCTGTTTCTGGGTATCTCAGTCTCTACTTTGCCCAGGCTTCCCATGTGACACTACGTGCCTCCTTTGCTGCCTCTTCCTCAGTCTCTTTTCCTCTCTATTTATGGCTTTCTTCCCACCAACTCAGCCCTTATTTTTTACTCCGTCCCTTTTCTGTTTCTTCTCCTTAATTACTTTTGACATGGAACTAAGTTCATTTTTCCTAGGTTTGTGGAATATACTTTCTTGGTCTCTGGTTTTAATTTTTAGCATTGGTTGAAGATTTGCTCTTTTCTGTATTGTCTTAATTTCTTATACAGCATGTATAACTATTTAAAACCTTGTCTTAAAATATGATGTCCTTGGGAAAAAAGACATACAGTGTGTTGTTGTAAACATGCTGTGCAGAACTCCATGAACACCTGGTATGTCTTAGATCCAGATGTTCCCCCAAAGCATCACATGCACATAGATGTGGCTTTTGGGAGGTGATTGCTTTCTGAATGTGTGATCCTGGATCAGCCCCCTGACAGGTTTATAGTTGGGTGTGATGTTGGGAAGAGAAGCCTGCTGGGAAGAAGTGGGTCTCTGTGGGTGTGGCCTGAAAGAGTATATATACATATCCTTCCTCCTCTGCTTCCTGTCTGCCAACTATGAACTGTTTCTCCTCTGCCATGTTACCCTGTCTTGGATCCAGCCAACTATGGACTTGATCCCCTACAAAATGAAAGCCACAATAAATCTTTCTTCCTTTAACTTGGAGGTGCTATGTATTTTATCCCAGAAACAAGAAAGTAACTAAGAACATATAATTCCCTGCATACGCCTATGTAGTTACCTCCCAGAGTGAAAGATGTAGAAAGTCTCTTCTGGTCTTTCTCCCCTACACCTACACATCATCACCACCCAGATTTCTTTCAGCACAGATTATTATTTTTGATAAAATGTAAAATACCTATTTTAATATAACCAGGGTGCTGTGGTATAGGCTCTTTTGTGTGTGCCTTCTTGTGCTCAGCATTCTGACTGAGAGCTGTTGTGTGTAGTTACAGCCTTTTTGCTCATCTTTCTAGGGAATAGCTAATGTGGGGCCAGACCTCAATTTGTTTTCCTTCTATTGCTAATGGGCATTAGAACAGTTTTGCGTTTGCAGCTATTACAAATTGTTCATTTATTAACATTCATATGCATGTCTTCTGATGACATGTATTGCTATTATATTGAGGAAAATTAAAAAAGAAAGTGACTTCCATTTGGAGAGATGAAGTTAGCCAAGTGGAATGGTTTCAAGAAAGAGCCCTGGAGGAGATTGAACATGACTCCTTTTTCAGATCTGTTTTCTACTTTTACAACTGTGAGTCAATTAACCTCAGTGAGTCTCAATGGTCTCATCTGAAAAATACAAATAGCAGCACCTGCTGCTGTAGTTATTATTATCTCACAGGTAACCTTCAATAATCAAATGAGATGATGGCTATGAGGAGAAATTGGGAGAAAAGAATCTTGCAAAAAACAAGGTATTGCTTTTTCTTTTATTGAAGAAAACTGAACAACAATACTGTAAGTCTCCTATGTTTTAAGTTTTGAACCTGAGACTTTCATTAGACAGAGATTTCCCAAGTTCCTGACCCAAGGTGAGCAATAAAGGTGAAATCTCATGCCTCCTAAGGTCTCTGTTTCACATGATCAAGTAGGAACATATAGTTGGTGACATCTTTCTTCCCTTCCAAAAGGGAAAAGGCTCTTGATTTATACTCAGGTTTTTTGTGTGGATGAACAACAGAAAACTCCACTGACAGAACTGTCAGGGGGATTAGTGAAAGGCCAAGGCCCTTGTGGGTCAGGGGGATGTGCACACAGACCATATGCAGAAAGCCAAGACTGGACTACTTTTCAGACATCAACCCAGTACCCCATCCACTGCCTTACACTGTCCCTTTGTATAAGGAGAGGGTCTGACTAGAGAGTGGGATGGAAAACAGGATACAACTCTCCCCATCATCAGAACAAACCCATAAACCTTCTCCCCTTATAGGATGGCAAGCTTAGGGAAGCTGCTGGGACCCAACACTGGGGAAGACAAGTTGGACACCTGCCCCAAGCTCTCTCCCAGCTCTTCCTCATGGTCCAACCAAGACACACTTTGTACTCTAAGGCTCATGCTCTGAAGGGTGGTATTCCTGAGGCCTCTCTGAGACAGCTTCTACAAGAGAAGACCTCAGGCAGCTAGCCCATGCATGTGCTATGAGCTCCATGGCCCTGGTAGCCCTGTGCTTGGTGTCAGAACTACAGAGTTCTTTTCCCTAGGCACTCATTGTGGGTTGGTGGGGTAACAAGGCTGAAATGAATGACAGTGAGCCATTCAAGAAGAGACGGAGGGGGTTCCAAGGCCAAGCCATGAATGCAGGGACTTTCTGTTTTTCTTTTCTTCTGCAGTACCAGGGATCACACTGGGGACCTTGTGCTTGCCAGACAGGTGCTTATGCTGTAGAGCTATCCCCATGACACCAGGGACTTTTTAAGAGACAGCTGCTGACAACCACCCAAGGACAGAGGAATGAACCATAGCCTAAAAGCTGAAACTTAAGCCAGTGGTTCTCAGCCCTGGTTGGACAATGAAGTCATGAAGGAGCTCTTACAAAATGCCACGTCAAGATTGCTATTGGGCCAGGCCATCAATAGTCTTTAAAAATTCCCTCAAGTTTTAGTGAGTTGCAACCACCATTGAAACTATCACCCAAACTGACTTAAGGGGAAAACAAACAGCATGTAACTTTTACCAGCCCCGGGACATGTTATTTATTGAATAACCTGCTTTGTACTAGGCTCTAGCTATAAGATGCATCCATAAATATGTATAAATTATATTATGTAAGTGTGAACTAGGTGCTGTAAGAATATTGCAGTATACTGGAGAAAGCTGTCTTAGAGAGGTGACATTAGAACTCTTTTCCTGAGGATGATCAGGACTTTCCCAAGTAAAAAACAGAAAACAAAAATGTGGAAGGAACAGCAACACAGAGGGGCAGAGTCCGAGGGCCACAGTGTGTCTAGCGTAACATAGGGCATGCTGGACAAGGGGGCCAAGGACAGCAACAAAGCATACTTCAAAGCCTGGACTCCATTAAGCTCTCACTATTTGAAAGTATCAAAGGATGAAGACTTGAAATGACAGAAGGCACTTGGGAGAGCAGGGGGAGCCATGGCAGTGACTCAGATTTGAAGTGACAGAGGTCTGGCTGAGAAACTGACAGTGGAAACGAAGGAGGGAGCAACTCAAAGACATTTCCAAAATAGGCAACGCAATTCGCTGAGAGAATTAGGGGAAGGCACCCCACCAACTAATCCAAGATAGTAGGATAACCTCCTATTAACAAAGATGGGGAAACTGGGTAGATTGTTTAAATCTCATGACATGCCAACACATCCAAGTGCAAATGTATCCCAGAGTTAGCTGGAGGGCAGAAGGTGCATCATGCTATTGAGGAGAAAAATACTCAGATAGGGAATCCTACAAACTATACCAGGTGTCAGCAGGGGAAGACAAGACACTTGGGGTGATACCTGGCAGATCAGGCACAAGTGTGTTGGCACTAAGAT
>PVKN010012568.1:0-20646 GCA_004027915.1 Capromys pilorides
TACAGAGTTAGTCAAGGAGAAAATTCTATACATTAACTGCTAATTTCAAAAAATTGATTAAAAAAAACTGATGGAAATTCTTAGTACAATCACCTCAGCCATCCTGTATATATACTTGCATGCTTTACCCGCCCCCCCCCACTTCTTTTCTATCTTTTCTCCTTACTCTCCTCTTCTTTGTTTAATCCTTATGTTCCATTCCATTCTGAGTATTTTCCCAAAAGAAGTGAAAACACCAGACCATAGTGATATATATGCACACATGTTTATAGCAGCACAATTTGTCATAGTCTTGGAAGCTACCAAAATGCCGATCACCTGAAAAAGATGTAGTCTTATACAATGGAATATTACTTAGCTATAAAGAAAAAACAAACTGGAAACCTTCATAGATAAGTGGAAGCAACTAGAGGCTGTACGCATAAGTGAACTAACCAGACCCACATGTGAAAGTGTCATATTGTCTGCCTAGTATAAGAACCTGAAAGAGGGAGTTGGGGAGATAGTTGGGGCTAGGAAGATAGCTCAGTAGAAAAAGTGCTTGCCTAGCAAGTGCAAGGGCCTGAGTTCAATCCCTGGTTCCGGAAAAAAAAATAAAGAGAAAATAAAGCCTAAAAGATATAACAGATGCAATAAAATGGAAAGAAATGGAACTTAAGGATGAAAGTTTATTTTGAAACCTATTTGTCAAGAGCTGGTCAGGTTAAACCACAGATCGCAGAGTCTGAATGGATCCCAGTTCCCAGCCAAGTGGCTGCCACAGTGCCCAGTGCACAATAGAATGTCACTGATTTCAGCTGCTATGGAAGAAGATCTCCCAACTCATAGCCAAGTGGTAGAGGATTCAAGGGAACTCTCAAATGATGGTGCTACATAGTAAGTAGAAAAATAAATAAAGAGAAACTACAACTAATCCCTCAGCATATGATCTGGGGTAAACGTGGGTGAAGACAGTCACGCTTAGTTACACTGATACATCAAGGAAAATGATTTGTTCTCCTCTGCCCATTACTCTTCCCCCATCCTTTCCTGCAAAATGTTGGGAATCTAATATTCATCTTTTAAGGTTCAGTTCTGACATCAGTTATTCCATCAAGTTCCAATCATTATTTGCAAATTTGGCTTTTATAATACTTTTTACATGTTTTTCTCCCAACACTTATCTCAGTGATTTAGTTGTTGTATCTACATATATAATCATACAGATGGCCCTTATATTAGTTCTCTTTCCATTGTCATAGCCAAATACTATCAGGCTGGTTAACTTATGAAGAAAAGAGGTCTCTTTAGCTCTTGGTTTCAGAAGCTGAAGGGTATGTGTCTTAGTTACTTTTGTCCCATTGCTGGGACAAATACCTGACACGCAAGCTTAGGGGAGGAAAGGTTTATTTAGCTCACAGTTACTGGAGGTTTTGTAATTTAAAGCAGCCTGAATTACATAGCAAGACCTTGAGACTCTATGCCGCTGTGTCCAGGATGATTCACTCAATACTTCTGAGAGACCACCTCCTGGGGGGGTGAGGGGGCTCTGACAGTGTGTGCTGTCAGTTTAATGGTCCATGCCTTTCTTGGCCACACTCCTCAAGCCCTGCCCTGGTCCTTTGGCCCTGTTCCTCAAGCTGCGCACTTGACAGCCCCATGATTTACATGAGGCTTTGGGGGGAAAAACTAGATACAAACCATAACATTTCTCCCCTGGACCCCCAAAGTCTTGTGTACATTCCTTTCTACAGAAGGCATTTTAGTCCATCTCTAAGAGTTGCCAAAGTCCCAACAGTTTCAGCATTGCCAAAAAGTCCAAATCCCAAGCTTCCTCCAAGATCCAAGGCAAACTCTCAACTGTGAGCCCCTGTACAAATGGAAAATTAAATACCTCCAACATTCAAAGGCACAGGATAAACATTGCCATTCCAAAAGGTATACACAGGATGATATGAGCCAGTGGGGCCAAAACAAGTCCAAAACCCAGCAGGGCAAACATTAAGTCCTATAGTTCCATGTGGAACATCTAAAGCAATCTGTGGCCAATCATGAGCTCCATGTGACTCCACCCCAATGGCACTCTTGGTGGCAACTCCTATAGCTTCTCTCTGAGGCCAGCTATGCTCCCTTTCTGCAGTTTTCCTTAGATGATCCACGTTCCTGGCTTTTCCAAACTTCTGGAGTTTTCCATGGAGTAGGCTTGTCACTCACAGCTTCACACACGGCCCTCCCTGGGGCACACTGCCTGGCCTCCCAGGCCTTCTTCTGAAATTGAGCTGGAAGCCTTCTTAACCTCCAAACACCTGCATTCTGCATGCACCTAAAAACCAACTCCATGTGGATGATGCCAAGGTCTGCTGCCAGCTGGAGCAGTAGCTAGGCCTTCCTCTGTCTTGGCTGTAGTCAGTCGAGTGCCTGGATTTCTGAGCACTCTGACCCTGAGTCTGAGAAGCACATTCTCTATGCTGGTGCCATTCTGCAATCTAGTGTGGCCACTGCCTCCATTCTGGAACATGGGGCTCTGTGGCTTTCTCCTTAGAGCACCCTTGTGACTCGAGGCTGCAAAGGACAAGAACCTACCACCTCCTGTGATGCCCTCAGGACATCTTTTCTATCCTCCTGTTGCTCCTGGGCAATGGAGATCTCAGTTCTGTTTTCACGGTTCACACCTTCTTGGTGCTTTCTTTCTGGCCAAACTCACAACATTTTAAATCATTCTACTAGGCTCTTTGTTCTTCATTCTCAACATATATTTGACCAAGAGTCCCCAGCAATAGCCATGCCACTTCCCCAATATTTGACTGCTTTGAGATTTCTTTTGAAAAATTAGTCCTCCTTGTTTAAGTTCAGTCTCAGGCAAAGTCTCTGGACATGGGCAAAATACTGCCAAATTTCTGCCAAGTCAAAACATAAGTGATCTGGAGTCCAACAACCAATGCAGTCCTTCTTTCCAAGCAGATATTTCCCCAGCCTGATCTTTACAGGCAGGATTCCTATCAGTCTTCTGGTCTGAGCTCTGAACAGAACCTCCCCTACAGAAGTGCCAAAACTGTTCCAGTGTTTTGCTTGTAGATGACATCTCCAAACTTTTCCTATTTCTTCCCGTAAGCCATTCCCAAAAGCTTGTAATCCCCATGGTCAGGTTTAGCCATAGCAACAACCCCACTCCTCTGGTACTAAATTCTGTCTTAGTTACTTTTTTTTCATTGGTGGGACAAATACTCCACACACAAGCTTAGGGGAGGAAAGGTTTATTTAGCTTACAGGTACTGAAGGTTTCATAATTTAAAGCAGCCTGAATTACATAGCAAGACCTTGAGACTCTATGCCACTGTGTCCAGGATGATTCGCTCCCTACTTTTGAGAGACTGCCGCCTGGGGATGGGGCCTCTGACAGCGCATGCTGTCAGTTTAAGGTTCGTGCCTCTTTTAGTCACACCCCTCAAATCCCGCCCTGGTCCTTTGGCCCCGCCCCTTGAGCTGCAAACTTGACTGCCCCATGACTTACATGAAGCTTTGCGGGGACAACTAGATACATAACAGTATGTTATTGGTCTCTACTTAGTTTTGGTGAAGAGTTCATGGCAGGGGCATCATGGGAAGAGCACGTGGGAGGAGAGAGTACATCATGTTGAAACCAGAGAATAGCAGGGGTCCAGTGAGAGGTCAGAATTGCTTGTGACAGTTCCCTGTCAAGAGAGCAGTGAACCTAGGGGGAACTGTAGGAGTTCCTTCTGAGGGCAGTGCCCTCAGTACCCTGGTTACCTTGGATGGTGCTAAGCTCCACCTCTTAAAGGCATCACCACCTCCCAGTATGGCCATACTGAGGACCAAGATTCCAGTACACAGTCAAATCAGAGCAACCTTTGACTAGAATCTAATCTCTTTGATGGGAAGTGCCACGCTTCATTCCTTTATGATCACTTTAATACCTGAACACTGGGTGCAGGGCAGGTGGATGATACATATACTGAAGAACTGATGGGCAGCAGGTCAGTTTGTGAGCATTTGGTTGAATGTCCACTACATTAAATTCCAGGGAGTATTCAAGAGAAGTGGAATGTCTCGCATGTGTCTCCTCCAAATGTTTAAGACTTAAGTAAGGTGAAGAACTTGATCTTTCATATTATTTATGCTCATTGAAATAAGTACAGCTGTGAGGAATAGAAGCAATGTGTTTATTTCATGGATGGAAATTAGCCCTCCTAGCAGCATTGTCTTTCAGAATGTGGCTGTGTAGTCCTAGAAGCCCAGAACTGCATGCTTGTTCGCTTCGACTCAACAAGTATGTGCGTATTTCTTCCTGTCACTACCTTGGGCTTTTTTTTTTTTTTTTTTCTTCTTTTTAGCCTTTCTGTTCTAAAGACACTCCAGTTAAGAGCACATTACCTAGTCATAGAAGGCCTAGAAATAGCTCTATCCCAGCACTTTCCCTACTCTGTGATTTGGCCTCTGTTTTACAAATAAATAAACAAACAAATAAATAACCAAAATCCTCGAACAAAATAACAGCAAAAGGCTGATCTAGATCTAGCAAACCCCAGGATCTAGACTCTGCAGACCCCAGTATCAAAATGCACAAGTTACAATTGGCACATGAGCACAAAAATCACAGTATCTTAGGCACTATTATTATTTGAGGGTATCTAAACCCTATTACCCTATTACTTGCACTATAGAGAATGTGACACAAGTATACTTTACATGATCAACAGTGTTCACCAGAGGAAAATTGGAGCCAAAGGTCATCACCTTTTGGTTGGGGATGATTCCAATCAAAAGGAATAGGGACCGGTCCTCACTGCAGCTTTACCATGGATGCAGCAAAAGGGAGCTCTAGGTGCCAAAGAGAATGAGAGAGGACTGATGGTTCGAGGTCATCTGAAGTTCACAGATGAACACCAAGCCTAGGAAAGGTGGCCCTGTGCTGAGTGAACAGGGATAAGCCTAGGTTTGAAGCCTGGAAACACCTAACCACACCTTTCTGAGTAGTGTCCTGACCTTATGGCCTCTCTCTGCCCCCAGGAGTGACCCAGGATAATCATTCCACCAAGCCATGCCACTTCTCAGATCAAAATTCATCGGCTCTCCATTGCCCTGAGAACAAGAACAAGCTTGTTTTTAGGCTTTCTATGATCTGCCCTTGCGATTAAAATCTTTCTTCCTGTCACTACCTTGGCCTTTTTTTTTCTGTTTAGTCTTTCTGTTGTAAAGAGACTCCAGTTAAGAGCCCATGACCTAGCCATAGAAGGCCTAGAAATAGCTCTATCCCAATACTTTCCCTACTCTGTGATTTGGACTCTGTTTTACAAATAAATAAGCAAATAAATAAACAACAAAACCTTAAACAAAATAACAGCAAGTAAACTTCAACTCCATTCACTTCTCTGGTGCATCAGATTCTTTCCAAAGCAGAATGGTTATTTCATTTCATTGTCTTCTTTCTCTTGAATTTTCTTATACCAAAATGTGACTCAAATGACCACAGTGTAACCAATAGCTCAGTGGGTGAGACAATGAGATCTGTCTGTTTGTGACAGGATGCTCTAAGAGGGGCCTCATGGAGTGAAGATCCTGGTGGACAGAGGGTCACCAGGGGTTATACCAGGGTGTGCTGGTAGGAAGGGATGCTAATTAGGGCTCAGCATTCATCACAAGGTTTTTAACATTTTATGAGGAGCCTGTAATTCAGAGAACACAAAAGAAGAAGAAAAGAACTGGATTCCATAGAGGCAATACCATAGGATTGACAGGCTACAATTTTGTATATGCTTAGATTTCTAAATTTCTGGTAAAAATGCGTAACTGCTTTTGTCACATTCTATAGAGATTTATTAGAATATCAATGTTTGATAGAAAATACCAATTCCAAGTTAAGTCTAAGATGTTCGATACTCAGAAAGACAGTAATGCTAATCATAAGTACCTATGTTATAGAGTAATAGTATCACTAAACTTTTCTTCTGGAGTGTTAAGAATATATGTTTACAGACCAAAAATTAGAGACAAAGAAGGGCTACAAGTGTAGCCAATATTTTGGTCCTAGCCCTTCAAGGTCAGTGAGGACTCAGGACAGAACAGAACCTGTGCTGTAACATCCTGTAACTCAGTGGTGTCCCAAATTTTCTGTTCAAGGAGATTATGGGGCTGCAGAGGAAAAGACTGAAGATATACAGTGTGCCTAAGGAGAGTCATGTAGAGAGGAAACATTCTCTCAGGCTTTCACAGAGAGCAAACATATAGAAATGGCCGTGACTCATCCAGACGGCTGACACTGACAATGGTTCTACACAGCACTGTACATGGTTTCAAGGTAAAACCTGAGGGAATTTGACTGACCTTGGGAGATACAAATGTTACATGGTTTTTTTAATACAAGTCTCGCTTTAACTTGGTCTTAACCACCCAGAAGAAAAGTTTAACCATAAGGCATAAAACATAAAGCTAGATTAGTATGCTGAGCTGTAAAAGGCTTAAATCAACAGCTTCCAACATTGCCAGTTTTGCCAATAACCCACTGTGATTATGGAACATTGGGCTATGTATACAACTACTTTCTCTTAGTTCAATGAGAAGAAATTTTTTATACCAATAACATTAGAAAATTTATCACATCTACACCCTGTGCTCTGTATAACTTCTATGAGGAAAACAGTATGCATTGTATCAATTTTTGGGAGTATACTACTAACGTGTTTTGAAATGGTCACATTGTTATTTCTTATTAAAAGTAATAAAAGGTAAAAAAAAAAAAAACACAAAAAAAAAACCCTGAATTCCAGCTATCCCTACCTGTCAAGAACATTTATAACATTTGGGCACTAGCTAGCTTCTACATAAACAAATACCATTACCATCTATTGGGATCTCATAGCTCAGTGCCACAGGGTCTCGCTAAGTGAAATAAATGAGAGCAGAGTGCTGTGTGTCAGGCAGTATGAAGTGGTGGAGACTTTGGTAAGGCAGCAGTGGAAGATTCTATGTAAGGAGAACAGGTTGGCTTGCCGATCCAGCTAGTGTGCTCACATGTGGGGTTGCACCTGAGGATATCCAGAGCATGTCACCCTTTAAAAAACCTAGAAATGTGTGACATTTCCCAGTTTCAAGATGTTCATTCAAAATGTTAGCAAACACTGTGTTAGCCATATTCAGTTTATAGGCTGGCACTTGTGACCTTTAACCTATATGGAACATACTAGAATGTATGCATAGGTATCAGCAGGCAGAAACATAGAGCTGCTGTCCATATCTGAGATCACAAAATGTGTGTTGCAGCATCCACAGGGTTAAGAGTAGAGCCATAAACAAGCCTAGTGTGCTACACCAGCAAATAAAAAGGTGCTATCACAAATGGATATCAAATAATGGAAAATAAAATAGCGTGGGCCCTTCCTTCTCTTCTGAACATATGGATTTGTTCCAACAGGATTAATATGGACTCCTCTGTATCTTTGGGAGCAGGATAGCTCCCAGGGCCTATGTTATGGTTTTTGTCTAGGTATCCCTTCAAAGCCTCATGTAGTCAATGGGATAGGATTCTAGAGATTGTGATCAATTCATAATCCAGTGCTGGGATGATGGGTGTGAGTGTTGCACCCAGCCTTGATGGATAACCTGATTACAACGTAAGGAAGAGAGGCTTGCCCTCTGCCTCTACTGCTGCTCCACTGCTAATCCCTTTGTTGCTGTTTTCTGCTGTCATGAACTGTTACCCTCTGCCATGGGCCACTCTGCTTTGGAGGCAGCTGAGTATGGACTGAAACCTCAACTAGCTGTGAGCTAAATATACCTTTTCTTTCTTAATTTTGGGTTTTGGATGTTTTGTCCCAGCAATGAGCGAAAAGAAACTGAGAACGAATTCTTTTCTAATTCTGCTATCATGTGGGAAAGAGGCTGGGCTTATGGAGAACTGGAATGAGGAGGAGACATGGATGTCCTGTGGACTGCCATGTCAGGTAGCCAATACATATATGCCTTGACACTGGTTGATTTTCTTATTGACTGCATACATGTTCTCAGGATTTGGCCAGCAGGTACTCCAAATTTCCCATGTAGCAATGAGATGGCAACAGTGACCTCCCCTCCTGGGAGGATCTTTGTTCACTCATGACCACCTGGAGGAGCACTTGTTAAGTTGTGTGTGACCAACTATTCATAGAAGCTACCCTGCCTCTGACTTGCTGCTCAACCCTAAGGAGGATACTAGAGCCCTCTTCATCACCACTGAGTCCTTTTTCTCCCCTTTTTTCTCCCTTGAATCCACTTCAGCTTCTTTTCTTCATTTTCATTTTGATTCAAGTCTCACCAAGTACTTTTCTACCAAGTGTGCTGGTCCTAAGACACCAGCAGTTCCTGTTTCCTCAGGCATCACCCTTCTCCAGGTCCTCAGCTTCCTAAATCCTATTGCTCTTCATGGCCTTCAAATCAGGTCTTTCTGTCTCCAGTTCTCTTTCCACCTGCCCCAAGCACCATCTCCACTATGTCATCTCCTTCACTATTACTTATTATCAGGAGGTAGAATATACAAACATGACCTCAACAGAGCTGCATTATTGCTGCCTCCATGAGCAGCCTATCCAGTAACCTTCAGGCAACCAAGAGTGCATTTTAAAATCACATAGGCCCAAGTTATACCCTGGTTCTTTCATTTGCTCCCTGTGTGACCTGAACAAATTATATGACCTCTGTTGGCTTCAGTTACTACAATGTAATTGGAATAAATAACACCTATCCTGCATGGTTGTCATGAGAATTACTTAAGTCAGTGTAGGCTATTTCATTGTGCGTGCTTGAAGAATAATAGTAGTCACTAATATTACTCCTGAGTGCTCTTTCATTCCAGGGGGAAAAAAAAGTGGTAGGTGTTTCCATCTGTCAGCAATATGATTGAAATGTCAAAAGAATATTAAGTAAGCTAGTTAATGGAAATTTGTACACTTATTTATTCTATCATGCAGAAAAAAAAATTTAAAAAATCAAGAGAAAAGATGAAAATGGAATGTGACTTAGTTCCTTCATTCTTTTCTTTTGAACATTTTAGCCATGTTACACCTATGCTCTGTAGCACAGATGCATGGTTCTGATCAAAGTAAGTCCTTGAAAGTCTCCCATCAACAACTGGATCATGTCCAGTTTTGAGGATTTCACATGTGATGATGGAGAGTGGGGTAACTTTCCACCTTTATTGTGCCATTAAATGTGGTGGAGAAGAGATGATTAAATAATTTGAGGTCAGACAAGCCAGGATGTAAATTGGGAATCCACCACATATCATTGGTGTGGGACTCTGAGAAGGGTCTTCAATCTCTTGACAGCACAGTCTCTCACCTATAAAATGAGGAGATTTACTAACTGTGTTAAGGCCATTAGATCCTTTCCAAGGGCTTCACCTTTTTAACTGCCCAGTATGTTTTGGTTTCCATTCTCTTTCAGTTCCTACATGATCTCCAGTGTTCACATCCTTAAGGCATTTCCTGGTCAAGTCTTTTGAAAACTAACTGCCTTTCCATTCTGGGTGCTCTCGGCAAACAGAGTCTCAAAGTCCAGCTTAGATGTTCAAAGAAAGATTTTGATCTGAACAGACTTGGTTTTGAATTTTGGTTTCAACACTGTGTTCTCTGAATAAGTCTGTTTCTTTGTCTGTGTGGTAAGGGGAATAATATCTCCTCCCCTGACACAGGGCCTATGTCAGGATTCAGTAAGAGGCTGTAGACACCATACTGGGCACAAGACCTAGGAAAATAAAAGGCCCTGTACAAGGCAGCTGCTCCTGTGAAGCAGGCAGGCAAAATCCGGAGTGGCACCTTCCAGGTTGGGGTCTGACCCCACCCTGACCAAGGTAAGTTGGATGACCTTGGCCTATTTACATAGCCTGTCCATTTCCCTATTAGCAAAACAAAAGTCAGACCTGGTATTATATCCAAAGGAAATCTCGTGAAGATGGAAGAATTTCATGAATATGAATATTCCTTGAAAAATACAAAGCACCAATTTTATACATCTGCTAGCAAAAAAAAGGAAGAAGTATTGTTTTGTTTTGTTTTTTGTTTTCTGTTCTCTAAGCAGTACACATTCAGATATTATCTCTCATTCATACCTTCCTTCTAGAAGAAGATAAAATAAAAACACCCATCCCTTACATTTGGGCAGTGTTTCTCCTAGTGCAGAGATTCAGCCCTTGGTATAAAGGCCTGAGCTGCCTGAAGGAGGAGAGGGGAAAGATTAAGCATCTGTAAGAAATGTTCTCTAGGCAGGGAGGGAAAAATCACCTAACACTCTTGTGGGTTTTAGAAAGAAAAAAAAAAAGTAAGAGAGGAAAGGAGAAAAAAGAAAACCCTGAGCTTTAAACAAGTGGCTAGGCTGTTTGTCATCTGTAAAATGAGGCGATGGAAAAGCATGCAAGGGCCATGGTCCCTGGGTTTGCTTCAAGGATTCGTGCCTCAGACGTCTGCTCAGGCACTCCTGGGCTGTCCATCTGCACTTGCTTTTTCTTTAACCAAAACAGAGAACTCTCACTGGGCTGAGGTTTCCCACCTGGCTCAGGAGTTTCAGACCTGGCCTAGGTGGTCCCTAAGTAAATATTTTGATCCGCACTCACTCACCTCCTCCTGAGGAAAAACAAATTCATCTCTTTGCTCAGCAAGAGAAGAAAGCACCCAAACCAAACAACAGGTTATTTGCACCAATGGAACCCTCACTCCAGGAACTCCTGGGAGGACATGTGGTTTAAATCAGAGTGTCTTGGCGATTTGTCCATCTTCTAGACAGATCAGGTTGAAGCAGACTTGGAGGGAAACTTTGGATGCCTGCCAAAGCACTTTAGTGCCTCTGCTGACTGGCACAGGGACCCTTCCCCACTATCCAGTAGTTCTAGAAATCCATCTGCAGGCAAAACAATAAAGCAATAGTCCAACTGAAAGAATCAACTATAGTCCACCCTTGACATTTCATATAGAAAATGAGTTCCTCATGTTTTTTTCAGAGCTTACTATTCCATGGAGATCTTCTTGCTATAGAGAGAATTTCAGGGACACTTGCAATTGGTTTGGATTCAGTGTTTTCATCAGATGACATGGGAGGTGTTCCTCCATTTGTAATGGGCATTGTATGAGACTTTAGGGATCCAAAGATAAAATATAATCATCCTCTGGAGGTCACAGTTTTTGTGATGAAGGTCAAAAGCCTTTATAATTGAAACTAACTGCCTTTCCACTCTGGGTGTTCTCAGCAAACGAAGTCTCAGAGTCCAACTTAGATGTTCAAAGAAAGGTTTTGATCTCGACAGGCTTGGTTTTGAATTTTGGTTTCAACACTGTGTTCTCTGACTAAGTCTGTTTCTTTATCTGTGTGGTAAGAGGAATAATATCTCCTCCCCTCCAGTGCCTGTGTCAGGATTCAGTAAGAGGCTGTAGACACCATACTGGGCACAAGACCTAGGAAAAATAAAAGGCCCTGTATATGGTAGCTGCTCCTGTGAAGCAGGCAGGCAAAATCAGGGGTGGCACCTTCCAGGTTGGTGTCTGACCCCACCCTGACCAAAGATAAGTTAGATGCCTTTGGTCTATTTACATAGCCTGTCTATTTCCCTATTAGCAAAACAGAAGTCAGACCCGGTTTGCAATTATAAAACTGACTAGTTTGCTAAGATTATTATAGCTAGTCCTTACAAACTTGTTGACTTGAAACAAAATGGAAATTCATCCTTTCACAGTTCTGGAAGCCAAAATCTGAAGACCAGATGCTGGTTAGATAGGATCACTGTGCTGTCTTTAAGGGAGAATTTATCCCAAGCCTCTCCCCTAACTTTTGGTGGCTGCTGGCCATTCTCAGAGTTCACTGGCATTAGTTCGAAGATTCCCATCTCTGCCTTGGATTATCCCTGAGCCTCCATATCAAATGACCATCTCCTTTTTTCTTGTAGGGGCAATCAAAGTCAGACTTAGGGCCCACACTAAATGCAGGATAACCACATGTAGAGATTGTTGAGTTCATTGCATCTACAAAGACCCTAATCCAAATGAGATCACATTCCTTGGTCCTGAGAGTCAGTGTTGGGACACATCATTTTTTGAGGAACATTATTTAATCCACTATAAAGACTGAATGTGGGGGCTGGAGAGATAGCTTGGCAGTCTAAACCCCTGCCTGGCAAGCACAAGTACCCAGGTTTGATCCCTGGGTTTGGATCCCATGTCATCCCTGGCATGCCATGCCAGCTTGAGAATCCTGGGTGCACCGCGCCAGCCACTGAAACCAGGCATGGGGGCACATGCCTGTAATCCCAGCACTAGGGAGGCTGAGACAGAAGGATCACTCTGAGTCTGAGCTGTTTAGTGAGGCCCTGTGTCAAATTAATTAATAGATTTTAAATTTTTTAAAAAAAGATTGAATGTAACAAGTGCTATAAATCAGAGGCAAGCATAGGACACTACTGAAACTGAGCAGAAGATAGTCACTGCAGCCTGGGTTGTGAAGCCAGGAAGGGCACTGGAAAAGGAAGTGTCTGCACAGACTTTGGGAGGACAGCTTGCAGCTGGATGGGCCGCTTGTGTGAGAGCTTAGAGTTCTGAAAGTATCCTAAAGGGGAAAACTCAAGTTCTGGCATTTGAATCTTGGTGGGCTCTCTGGATCTCCTTCCTGCCAGTCCCTCCTTTCTACCACCATCTGAGTGGCCCAACCAGAAAGACTTCTGGGTGCTGGCTGTGATTTCAAATAGCACAGCCTCTACCCTCCCAGTTCCAGAGCCCCCACCATGGCTTCACAAAATCTATGCAGAAAGGCTCCAGAATACTCCTCCTTTCCTTTATTTCCCTCATCATTAGGGTTCTGCATTGTGTCATCCTTGCAGGAAGCCCTAGCTTTTTCTGAGTACTAAATAAACACTCATTCATGTTCATGCATGAGTATCACCTGCTTCAGCATCCAAAGAGAGATCAGGAAGGAATTGGCAGGACTTGGATGTGCAGAGGGAGGTGGGCGGAGAAATGTGTCCATACTGGACAGGCAGGCTGAAGACAGGTTATGGAACAGTTGTGCTGTAGAGGTCCTACAGAAAAGTCAGACAGAAGGGCTGGCTATATGGAAGCCAAATGGCCTTTGTCACCTATAGAAAGCCAGCACAGTGGGACAGTGAAAATTCTAAAAGAAGCCTGCAGAAGGATGGCTGACTGTAATTAGAGTTAGAATTTTCCAGTTTCTAAATTTTGTTCAGGAAGCCTATCTGAGGTGAGCTGTTCATTGGGCATCAGGTACAGAGGAGCCATCTCTGTGTGGAGTGGAGCGTGAGGCCCTGTGAGCTTATGGAGATGATGTGTTTCCACACTCCGTTCTGGGCCAGAAGAATGATTGCTGTTCAAGGAGTCACTCATCCATGGCTAAGAGTGATGCAATTTATCACTTGTATCTGGTTAATAGAATAATCACAAGAGTAACTGTGTGGCTTTGTCTTTGATTCTCACAAAACTGTCTAAATCTAGACCATTACCAAGCCCTAGCACACCTGCTGGGGTGAAGGGTAGGAGATCTTATTATATATGTGATACATGGCTGCCAATGCATTTGGATAAAGTTATCAAAATATGCTTTGATATGAAACAGATCTTGATTTTGTGGAAATGAAAGTTAACACTGAATGTTCTACCAAGCAGAAGTCATAGCACAGGTTGGGGTTTCACTGGAGCTTTGCTCAAGGGAGGCTTTCTTCCTAGCCATTCTGTGATGGATGTTTTCAAATGATCCTTTTAACTAACCAGCCCACCACTCTGAGAACTCTATAGGGCTGATTCAGAAGGCCACAGCCCCTGCATTCCTGTTGCTCTTCCAAACTCATCGTTTATGTGTGGCTTTGGAAGGTCTTCAGAGGGTTTTGCTGAAGCACTACCACCAATGCAATCCAAAACTTCACTCTTTGGCTGGGCCATTCTTAGTGACAAGCATGGCATCCTGAATCATTTCAGAGTTGAATATTAAGCAAATGATCTCCAAAGATAAAAAGTGCAGGAAAAAAACAACCAGCTGCCCCCAAGCTCTGACTCCTTCTCCTTAAAGGCCCTATGGCAATCCCTATTAGAGGCTTGGAAAGCAAACACAGGACTGTCAGCAGGCTGTGTGAACTGTACTGGTGTGATTGGCTTGTGGTAGTTCTGTCTACAGACTGGGTTTCTTGCCTGTCTGCCAAGCCCCACTGTCCCTGATAAATGTAACATTTAGAGATGGCTAGCAAGAGAGGTGGATTGTAGCATATAAATCTTTGATCTAAGAATGAAGCAGATAGGGTGAGATTGAGATTTGGAGAATTCAAGGACTCTTCTAGAGAATTAGGAACACATCAATGCATGCTCATTACTTGTGTTTCTCACATAGGCAAAGTCAACAGAGCTGTGGGAAAATAGAGAAATACATGGTGTGACCCTTACCTCAGCAGACATTCAGTGTGTGGGGGCAGCTGACAAGCATATCACTAGGGAGCATAAATGACATAACTATTAATCCTAAGGTTAAGATTATATTTGTGTCATAGTAATATAGGAAGGAGATAAGTTTTAATTTGAAAGAATGAAAAAATATACAAACATTTGCTTAGTTTAATGTCCATGAAATGTTACATAGCATTTACTAGTTCTGAGTGCTCATAAGTGGATACCAATTCATTTAGTTCTTATTCCAATCCTATGCTGGATGTACAGCTCGTGCACCTTTTTCTTTTAGGCAAGGGAATTGAAATGGAGCAGTTAAGGAGCTTGTCGAGGCTCGTCTAGCTAGTAAGAGAAAGGCTTGGGATTCCAGACTCAAAGAAATGAATATCAGTTGGATTTTGAAGGTAGATAAGTACTGGAAATGGCAGGCGTGGCAGGGATGGTAGGTCACTAGAAATGAAGGGAGTGACCTCATGAAAGGCATGTGTCTCTCACTTTGGGGTGGTTAGTCTTCTATGCAAGGGGCATCAAAAGGTCCTGCAATGATTCACTCAACATCTGACTTGAATCTCACCCGTGGAAACTGATAGGTGAATTCAAGAAAATGTCTGAAGAGCTGAGATAAAGAAATGGTTATTGGAGTGTGAGACAAAAGAATGTGGAAATCAAAGACTTCTCTCTCAAATTTGACTTCAAAACTCATCATGCTATTGACAGAACGGTGGAGGCTAACACGAAGTTTGGATTTTAGGTCAGTGGTGTGCTCCATGTTTTACGATAATTGTGGGACTTCTAAATGTATGTGTCATCAAGTCTTTCCTTCAGTGCCAGTTGAGCTTAGGAAGCCAGTTACATTTGGGTTTGCAGATTGAGGAGCTGTCAGCACAGAGCCGAATATTGCTGCTGCTTTGAGACAGAAAAGAACAGAAGGAAAGAAGTTAAGGACAGAACTTCATCTTCATCCAGTTGCCAGAGGAAGTGAATTAGCTAATAATGGAACAGAGAAAAGAGGAATGTAGGGCCGGTAGTATAGCTCAATGGACCAAGCACTTGCTTAGGTAAGTGTGGGGGCCAGGGTTCCATCCCTGGCTTTGCATGCCGTGCCAGCGCTGCCCCCAGTTGCGTTGAGCTGGTGATGGAGTCCACGCATGGTGGTATATGCCTGAAATCCCATCCCTAGGGAGGCAGAAATCAGGGGGCTCACTAAAAGTCCGAGCTGTGTAGTGAGACCCTGCACAATAAACAAACAAACCTCAAAGAAAAGAGGACTATAATGAAGCCATGTATGATAATAGGATACTGTAACCTTGGAGAAACCAAGGGAGGGTGATATTAAAAAGAGCCTGTGAAGCAGTCAGCGATGTGTCTTGCTGCAGTGGGGTTGTGGGGACTGAGAAGAAATGTCTTAAATTGCATTTTAGAGCAGAGAAAGAATATGGCAGTGTATTCCCTCCTCTGTTGACATTTCTTGATACAGGGTTGTAAGTCATATGTTTCACTGCCACGTGGTTTCAGCCACGGATGACACAGGCAGCACTCAACAGGCAGCTTGTACCATTGGTGGCACAACTGGATCTAAGCACTTCTGTCAGTATTTTTACTAATACAGAATAGGACAGTCATTCATGTACCACCAGCGGTATGTGTTAAATCTTTCTCTTCCTGTAACCCAAGCATAGTAAGGAGAGGGAAACTATGTGGCCTCGGTCAAAGACTCTGCTGATAAAAACAAATGTGGAAATCAGCAGAGAAGACAACAAAGGCAAAATCATACCAGGTTCGGGTGGTTCAAAATTTCCTCCCGCTGTCATTTTTTTATGAGTGCAGTTATTTCACTGGTATGCATCCATTTGGCAGCTTTGCTGGTGACTGATTGAAACTAGTAGCTACTGTGTTTGGTGGTGATCACTTAATTTATCAATAAAACAAATTTCAGATCAAAGGCTAGGTTAAGATATTACAATTTATTTTTTAGCGAACAGATCTGTCCTCTTATTCATGACTTTAAAATTCTGAGCCTGCAATTTAATCACTTCTCTAGAATTTGTCAAAAGTTATAATGAAAATGTTAGTAAAATACAATAAAATGAAAACAAGTTTTTAGTAAAAATTTAAATTTAAGGAAGTAGATATTAATAATTTTGGATACTTTATGATCACTAGTCCTCTAAGAGCTCTCTCATTAATTATGCCATCTCAAAGATAAATAATGCAATTGCTAAGTAAGAGGATACAGGCTTACATATTTTAAGTAGTCAGAGAGAAAACTTTTCAAGGTCTAAAACCTTGATATAGTGGATACTTAGTTGTTCTCTTTCAGTTCGAACTGATTTCCCTTCTTTGTATTGTTTATCTTCTTCTTTTCAATGTGAGAATGATACTTGCTATGAAGTCTGTCAATGGTATAGAAATTGTGAACCCTTCCTTATCTTACTCAGGAAT
This sequence comes from Capromys pilorides, assembly GCA_004027915.1. NCBI lineage: Eukaryota > Metazoa > Chordata > Mammalia > Rodentia > Capromyidae > Capromys > Capromys pilorides. The sequence goes on from PVKN010012568.1 coordinate 16,839, forward strand.
GCAATTTCTTATCTCCAACTGTATATTTTATTGTAGTTCCGGAGAACAATGTGGTTTCTTAAGTGCCCACCTTTGTAGGTATTATGATAGGCTTTGGGGACATGGTTATCGTACTCAAGATTTACTTCCTTCTGTTTTTCAGTGTTCACATAGTGAGAAAATTTAAGGGCACTACTGCTGCATCTTCTGGCTCATATTCATTTCTGGAGTGGATTCTTCGGAACTCTAAAGCAGAACGGCCCTTGCATTGGTCTCCTGGGTTGTCCATTCCTTATATTCTCAGTGGTGCAATTTTCAGGTGATCAGTGAGTATCATCTATTGTCATTCATTAAACGTAGAATTTGTCATTCACTTTAAAAGATGTTTTGATACAAAATTGCTTCTATCTAGTCTCTGAATTTCTTTGAAAATTAAATTTCATTCATTCGTTAAGTATGCGTGTTTGGAGCACATGTTAAGTGAAATAAATCAGACACAAGCTTAAATATTGCAAGATTTCTCACATATGCAAATTAAATATAACTAAAAAGAAAATAGGAAATAGATCTGTCTCAGGTGGGAAGGAAATCAAGAGGTGTATAGAAGGACAGTGAAGGAATGAAAGCAGGAATTAATAAGTTTTATGCATACAGACCAACTCCTCACAACAAAGGTAAGTGTTCTCTGAATTGTTTAAAGCCTTGAGCGCATGACCAGCGGTCCTCATTGTATCCTGAAACTTAGTTCTCTTAAAGTTCCTGTCAATTCAGTTTTGTAGAGAAGGCCAATATTAAGGGGAAGGGAAATCCTCATTTCCCTCCTCTACTTTCTAAACGATGAAGGAATTCCAAAATCTGATGACAAAGGTTATTGAAAGATAATTCTAATTTTAATAGGGATGACATTTGTGGTGAATCTCTATAATACTAAAGGCTACTACCTCTCTATTTTCAGAATGTGATTTGGTTTTAGGAAATAATTTTAAAGCTAAACTCTAGTAGGACGATACGTTTAAACATTAGCTGGATAGGTAGCCTTTGGGACAGTGCCACCAGAATAGAACTTTTGATTCTATTTCCCTTTGCTGAAATGCAATGCTTTTCACTCTCTCACCCCTCTGGGGCTTACAAGGTCTTGTAGGACTCTGTCATATGCAGATGTAAATTATTTTTCCTTTTTCTAAGTATTTGGTACAGGGTCTACAGGGTCTCACTATGTAGACTGGACACGTAGTGATTCTCCTATTTTCAGCCTCCCAAGCAGTGGGGATTACAGGCACGAGCTACCACAGTATCAACTGCATCCCAGACATGGGGCTAGCACCTCATTCCAGGGATCAAACCTCAGTGGCTACGCTCTGCCTAAGCAGGTCCTTTAGTCGCTAAGCTACTTGGCCAGCTCTTTCTTTTGCCCTTCTTGATAATCAAGATGCTACCCAGTCTCTTCAGTTGGGATAAAGAAAGCTTTATAACAAATTTTTAAAAAATAGCCTCAAGAAAGTGTCAGGAAGGAAACACTCAGCATAGCTATATTGAAAGTCTCAAAGGGATCATCAGGGTAGTCATACATAATCTCTGGAAAGGCATTGCCTCATGAGAAGCTTCTCCAGGGCTGGGGAGGTAGCTCAGTGGAATAAGCACTTGCCTGGAAAGTGCAGAGTCCTGAGTTCAATTCCTAGTATCACAAAAAAAGAGAGAAAAGTTTCTACAGCAGTACTGACATGAAAGTTTCCCAACCTACAACTTCTGATGTTTCTGAGGGTTTGTGGCATATAGAATCAGATACTTCAGGAAGTAAATTCATTCAGTCACAAACCTCCAAACTCTGTATTTGAAGAAAGGCCACCTGTTTTTGCAGGCAAATTTGCTCTTTTTTTCAGTACACTATCATTTCTACTTAGGCTGCATTATATCTCCAAACACTTCCAGCCTCAGAGCAGGTAAATATTTCATTCTCACAGCTCCCTTTCCTACCAGACTGTAATGTCTTGGAGAAGAGAGACTATGTCTGTTTTATCTAAAAATTTTCATTATCAAACTGTATAGTTGACATTTTTTTGAGTAAAGAGTCTGACTTCCTTTGTGGGTGCACTTGTTCTGGGTTTCAGGCTAGGATGTCTGGATTTATCAAAGTGACTTTGCTCTTTAGAGCAACAAAATTCTTATCTTTGACATCTAAGCTGAGGCAAAAATTTGGGCCACTTGTATTTTTCCTATCTATATAAGTTTTTCTGGGTGGAGCCAATATTCTTCTTTTGTTTTTTCTGCGAAAGTTCATTAATGTTGCAGTCGTAGCTACAGACTTCATTGTGCAACTAAAGAAATATCTAAGAGATCACAACTATCTTTCTAAACGTCTCAAGTTCAATGTTTGTCTCTTTTATTCTAAAGATTTGGAATATAAATGACATTTATCACCACCTAAGCAATACTGGCAGCCCTACTGTAAGTCTGCTGTTTCTTGTCTGTTTAACTTGCGTTATCCTGTATGATAGCATATTTGCACACACACAGTCTAGGAAACTTAATGCTTCTGCACTGTTCTGATCCTGTGTTCTTCCTCCTTTTCCTTCTGAACTCATGACTTTCAGCTAAAAGACACAATGAAAACATCCCTGCATCTTTGGTGTCCTTTTGCAATTTCAACCTTGAGTGTTCATGTCTCTGAGGATATCACACCATTACTCCAATGAGAGCCAATGAATGGTGGGGTGGGGGTGCCATCTGTCATTTGGCCATGTGGCCTCTACTGTGGCCTCTTGACTGCCCATACCAACCTGCCTCTTCATTCATACTCCAAACTCTACTCAACAGATACTTTTCTCTGATTTTTTTTTTGGGGGGGGTGGTATTTTAAGGAAGGGTCTACAGGTTCAGGGTTTCACTACTACATCAGACTCATAGTGATCCGCCTATTTACAGCCTCCCAAGAGCTGGGATTATAGGTGTGTGCCACCACACCCAGTCTCAATTGCCATCTCAGCAGGGCAGGGCCAGCAAGATAGGCCTGGGGATCAAACCCCCAGCCCCTGAACCTGCTTGCAAGCACTTTAATCCTCTGAGCTATTTGGCTGGTCCTTTTCTCTGATATTGATAACAGAGTTCTTTTGTGTGGTACCTCCTACAATCTTTTTCATAATTCTTTTTTAAAAATCATATATATATATATATATATATATATATATATAAACATATTTAGTTAGTATAGGGTCTGGCTATGCAGCTAGATTTGTAGTGATCCTCCTATCTCAGCCTCCCTAGCACTGGTATTACAGGCATATGCTACCACTCTTGGATTTGGAGGCCCGCTCAGCTCAGCACACCTGAGATTCTGGGGCCAGCATGGCATGTGGTACCGGGGGTCACACTTGGGTCCTTGGGCTTGCCAGCAGGTGCTTAGACCACTGAGATATCTCTGCAACTTTCTTTCATAGCTCTTGTAGTATAGGATAGAGCACTTAGATCAGCACATCTCATAGCATTCTTCACTGCAAGAATCTCTGTGGAGTTTCCTCTTCTCACTCACGTAACTTTCGATGTCTGTTTCCACTCACAACTTCGGCATATTATTTTATTCCAGTTGTTTCTTCCTGGCTTGTTTTTGTACTCGCTATTATGTTCACCCTCTGATAAAATAGAACAAGGTGAGTTGCAATTTTTACATAGTCACTGAAGCTTAACATAGAGCAAAATTCTCAGAAAATCAACATTCTCAGAAAAAAAAAGAGAAAGTTTGTTCTGAAGGCTAAACAGTTTTAAGTTCTGTTTGGTGTGACCAATATGAAGAACACAAATGTATCCTAGAGCTAGAAAATCATTTGTTTCCAAG
>PVKN010012569.1:0-11778 GCA_004027915.1 Capromys pilorides
TGAAGTACTATTCCCTTTTTTTTTTTTTTTTTTTTTTTTGCTGGACCAGGGTTCAAACTCATGACCTTGCACTTGCCAGGCAAGCACTTGTGCTACGGAGCTATCTCCCCAGCCCCTGCAGTACTATTCATAAGAAGCAAAAACTAAAAACAAAATATTCAGGGGCTAGGGATGTAGCTCAGCAGCACAGAACTTACCTGGAAAGTGCAAGGTCATGGATTACCAGTTATTTAAAAAAAACCATCAACAGAACAGACTAAAAGGACCCGCCAGATAGCGCAGTGGATCAAAGAGCCTACGTAGGCAGACACAGGGGTGTGGTTTCGATTCCCACTTGCCTGCCAGCCCTGCCCCTGGGGTACACTGAGATTGTTTGAAACTGAGTGTGGTGGTGCACACAAGCAATCCCAGCACTTGGAAGGCTGAAAAAATGAGAATCACTACAAGTCTGATCTGTGTAGTTAGATCCTACAGACCCTGTACTAAAATAACAATAACAACAAAAATAAAAACTAAGAACATTCTGCATTAGTACTGAACCAAAGAAACCAGACAGAGAAGAATATACAGTATATGACTTTATTTATATAATGTTTAAAAAAAAATAAGTTACTGGCAGACAAGAGGAGGGCTTCTGAAGTGGATTCTGCTAGTTTTGTTTGTTTTTGTCTTTTTGAGACAGTTCAGAGTAGCCTTGAGCTCACTTTGTAGCTCAGGCTAGTACTGAACTCACAACAATCCTGCCTCAGCCTCTCTAGAGTGCTGGGATTACAGGCATGTACCACTACACTTGGCCTGTTTTAGTTTTATATCTTGATTTACACAGTACCTAAACAGGTATGATCACTTCGTGATAACTTATTGAGCTATATAATTATGATGCATACATTTTACTTGCTTAATACAATTTATGTAAAGAGGAAATAAACCAAAAGAAAATAAATCTACATTCCACAAAACTGACATAGCTAATATGTTTTTAAACATCCTTCTGTTTTTTTTTTTTTTTTTTTTTTCTTTTTGAGACACAGTCTCGCTATGCAGTTCAGGCTGGCCTTGAGCTCACTTTTTTTTTTAAAGAGTTTTTATTTTTTTATTTTGTTTATTTATGTTGTGGATAGCTCAGCCTGCCCTGGGGGTGGGGCTGGCACAGCATGTGGTGCTGGGACATGGTCCCTGCAGTTGCCTAAGCAGGCACTTTAGATCACTGAGCTATTTCGTTGGCCCTTTGAGCTCACTTTTGTAGCCCAGCCTGGTCTCAAACTCACATTGATCCTCCTGCCTCTCCCAAGTGCTGGGATTACAGGCATGCACCACCACACCTGGCCCAACATCCTTCTATTTGTAGGACATAAGCAAAAAAAATCTTAATTTATAACCCAGTATTGGATCCTAGAGAGATAGCTGAGAGGAATAGGCACCAACCTGGCAAGTACAAGAACCTGAGTTAAATTGCTGGCCCCACACGCCAAGCACGCCATCTCGGCCCCGGATTACAGGTGTGGTGCACACTTGTAATCCCAGAGCTGGGGTGGCTGAAAATAGGAGAATCACTACCAAATCCAAGCTACATAGTGAGACCCTGTAACAAATACATTAAAAGAAAGCAATTAAATGACTAGCTAAAGCCATAAATTAAGTCACCTACACAATGGAATCCAAATGTAAGAAAACCAACCCAAAGCACCTTTCGCACTAAACCATACTTGTCTACCTAGACACAAGAACCTTTTTCAGTAAGAAAAAATTTATACAACTGTTCAGACAGACCTTTCTCTTAAAGATTTCTTTCTGTAATTTTTTTTTAAAAATTTTGTTTTGTTTTCCAGTACAGGGAACTGAACTCAGGACACTGCACTTGCCAGGCAGGTGCTTTACATCCCTGAGCCTCTATTTATAAACATTATTCAGTTCCCAGCAACTTGAGAGGCTGAGGCAGAAGAATTCCTGACAGTCTGAGGACAGCCCGGACTACATAATAAATTCATTCAAGGACAGCCTAAACTATATAGTAAGACTCTGTCTGGAAGAAGAAAAAATAAACAAATAAATAAAGTCCTGTTTCCCTCCCTTAACTGTGTGGGATCTGAATTAGTCTGTCATGTTCTAATATTTAACTGGCATGGACTGCCTGCCCAATTTCCCTATAACTGAGAAGAGAGTTCACATATAAACAGGACTGATCTGGCAAATGAATAAATGTACAAAGAGTTCCTTTCCTGAAAAGAAGTTGTGCTCCTTAACTCATGGTCAAGTCTCACATAATAAACTAATTCCTCCTGCAAACATAACCAAAAAGGATGGATGGATGGATGGAAGGAAGGAAGGAAGGAAGGAAGTTCTTCAGCAGCCTCTAAATCAGTTCAACCAATTAAATCCAACAAAAACCTCAATTTCTTAATTCAGTAGAAGCATAAAGGGCTGGGGAGATAGCTCTGTGGTCTAAGCACCTGCCTAATAAGCTGAAGGTCTCTAGTTTAATCCCCCAGTACCACATACCATGTCCACCCCAAAACCTGGCGTTGTGGCACATAGCTGTAATCCCAGCTATGTCTCAGCACTGGGGAGGCTAAGACAGCAGAATCACCATGACTAAAAAAAAAAAAAAAAAAAAAAACAGAAGAAGAAGCATAAATAGGGCCGGGCATGGTGGTGCACACCTGTAATCCCAGCACTTGGGGAGGCTGAGGCAGGAGGATCAGTATGAGTTTGAGACCAGCCTGGGCTACAAAAGTGAGTTTAAGGCCAGCCTGAAAAAAGACAAAAAGCCTCTCTCAAAAAGACAAAAAAAAAAAAATCATAAATAAACCCTCTTTGGCATATTTATAAATCTTTGTCAACCTTCCCAGATAATCCTATCATAGTTAGTTCCAAATCTACATTTATGTAAATATGCTACAATAAAAAAAAAGCTGTTATTACTGCTCATTATACTTTTCACTGCCACACCACATGTGTGGAGGGGCCAAGTAGATAGCTCAGGAGCACAAGTGCCTGCCTAGCAAATGCAAGGTCCTGAGTTTGATCCCAGTTCTGCAAAAAATAAAATAACATAACATAAAATAAGACAAAACAAAACATAAGCTGAGGGACTAAAGAGCTTAGTGGTACATGCCTATAACCCCAGACCCTGGGGAGGCTGAGGCAGGAGAATCACAAGTTCAAAACCAACCTGGGCAAGTAACTGACTTAGCAAAACTCTCTTAAAATTTAGCAACACCTCCCCCATAAAGAGAAAGGCTGAGGGGTTGGATTCAACTTCAAATACCACTTAAAAAAACAAACAAACAAAAAAAACTTCTTTAAATGATACTTAAAAAAAAAAAGGTGAGGGGGGACTGGGGAGATGGCTCCGTGGCACAAGTGCCTGCCTGGCAAGTGCAAGGTCGTGAGTTTGAACCCCACTCCTGAAAAAAAAAAAAAAAAAAAAAACTTTATATATTTATTTATGGTATGGCTGGCTCAGCCTGCCCTGGAGGTGGGGGCTAGTGCACCAGGTAGTGCTGGGGATTGAACCATGGTCCTTGTGGTTGCGTAAGCTTGCCTAAGCAGGTGCTTTTAGACCGCTGAACCATCTCTTCAACCTTAACTGATACTTTTTAATTAGAGGTGATAAGCTAAATTTGAGCCAGCTGTTGTTTCCAACATTTGCCTATACTAACAATTTAGAGACAGTGGTCTACACTTACAATCCCAGCTACTCTAGAAAGACTGAGGCAGAAGGATCTGAAGTTTGAGCCGCACCTGGGCAAGTGAAAAAGGTCCTATCTCAAAATTTCATGTAACTCAGTGGCAGAGCATTACCAAGGGATAAAAAAAAGTCTATGTACAGTTAACCCACTGAGCTGTAGCCACCAGGAGAACAAACAACTGTCAAAGATTATCAACCATCAGAAACTGTGCAATCTAGTCAGAAGACTTTATCAAGGATCCTAAAGATGTACTACCTTTTAACTCATGAAACCAGAATCCACAATGAGAATAAACCTGAGTTTATTCCCCTCTACCAAAATGAGTAATGTGCCAATGTTATAACAAGGTTTAGGGAGGCACATCTCACACAATGCCATAAACACTCACAAGTCATCACACTCATGAACCTGAAAGATCAGAGTTCCTTAATTTTAGTTTTCCTAAATTTTTGTGGTTTCCCTATATTTACAGTAATATTTTATACAAAAATATTTCTACCTACTCTGCATGTAATAGGTGCTCAGAATGATTGCAAAGACATATGGCAAGAGTAGAACATCTAACCACGGCCTATGATTCTGATGACAAAAAACAATTTTCAGAGCTCAATGTGGTAGCTCATGCCTGTAGTCCCAGTGACATGCGAGGCTAAATTTGGAGCATTACTTGAGCCTACAAGTTCAAGACCAGTCTAGATAGTCAGGACCAGTGGCCCACACCTATAATCCCAGCACTTTTGGAGGCCCTATGTTAACATAAAAAGGTCTGGGGATGTCACTCAGTGTGAAGACCTTGGGTTCAATTCCCAATTTCACAAAAAAATAAAAAAATAAAAATTTTGGGTGGATATGATGGTACATGTCTAGATAGGGGCCTCACTATATTACCTCGGCTGGCCTTGAACTCCCAGGTTTGAGCAATAGCCCACCTCAGCCTTCTGAGTAGTTGGGATTCTAGGTATAGATCACTATGCCTGTAGTTGTATGGTGAATTATGTAAATATACTGCCAGTCCAAATATTAACCTCAGGGGCTGGGGAGATAGCTCAGGGGCACAAGTGCCTGCCTGGCAAGTGCAAGGTCCTGAGTTTGATCCCCAGTTTTGCAAAAATAAAAATTAAAAAATAACCTTAAAAATTACTGGAAAAGAGCCGGGCGTGGTGGCACACATGTAATCCCAGCACTAAGGAGGCTGAGGCAGTAGGATCAGTGTGAGTTCGAGACCAGCCTGGGCTACAAAAGCAAGTTTTAGACCAGCCTGAACTACATAACCCGGTCTCAAAAAGACAAAAAAAAAAAAAATTTACTGGAAAGGAAAAAAATATTTCACTCAAGAACAGCAATAGTTTTTCCAAGAAACTTTCTTGTAACATAACTATACATGCAAACACATATATTAGATCAGATGTCAAAACTTTGTGAGCCGTTAGTATGCTTATTATTTAATATTGAAACTATCCATTACAAATAAACTGTTCCAGTGCCTCAGAACTCTCTTTATACCTGTTGCCCCAATTTGGTACAAGGGGCTCCAAAAATATGACAGCATATATTTCAAAAAGTATCTTAGAAAATCAGTGACCTTTAGGGGCCGGGGAGACAGCTCAGGGGCACAAGTGCCTGCCTGGCAAGTACAAGGTCCTCAGTTCAATCCCCGCTTGCGCCAAAAAAAAAAAAAAAAACCAACTAGAAAACCAGTGACCTAGTTGATGGAATGAGAACTTGTCATTAAGATTATCTTGTAGTGGGCCGGCGAGATAGTTCAGTGGTCTAAAGCGCCTGCTTAGGAAGGCTCAGGCAACTGCGGGGACTGCAGTTCGATCCCCGGCACCACATGCTGCGCCAGCGCCACCACCAGGGCAGGCTGAGCCAGCCACAAAATGAATAAATAAACAAACAAACAAACACAACAAGCAAACAAATAAATAAATAAAACTTAAAAAAAAAATTATCTTGTAGTATAATTGTTTTTAATAGACTGCAAATATCAGAACCCTCAAATACAGTAAATGATTCACTGAACTCAACTCTCAAGAGTACCAAAAACCAAGAGACTGAGAGCAAAGGGCTAAAATGTTCTACAACAAAAGGAACATTCACATGACCAGGAATTTATATTACTGTTGGTTTTTTTTTTTTAATGTTGGTACAGGGTCTCACTACACAGCTCAGACTCGTAGGGATCCTACTGTTTTCAGCATCCCAGAGCTGAGATTACAGGCATGCACCACCATGCCGTGTCAGTGGCCCACTCATCAAACCCAGGGGCAGGGGTAGGAGCAAGACTGGCTAGTCATGTGGTGCCGGGTATGGAACCCCAGTCCCTGTGCTTTGCCTAAGTGGGTGCTTAGTCCACTAAGCTATCTCACTAGCCCTAGGAATTGATTTTACTATTTCAAATTACCCCTTGATAGCCATGATTTCTATGGAAAGTTTTGACCTCACTTATGACATCATTCCTTAGAGACCAACAGCCACAAAATCACCATCACCTGGTTGCCCGGCATGATAGCACACGCCTGTAACTCCAGCAAGGAGGCTGACGCAGAAGAATCACTCAGAGTTCAAGACCAGCCTGGCTTACAAAGTGAATTCAAGACTAGCCTGAACTGCATAGCGCAATCCTGCCTCAAAAAGTCAAAAAACAAAATTAGCATGGATTCCTTAGAGATGTACAGAAAAATCACAGCAAACCAAGTGTTGATGTCTACAGCTGCAGTTAAGTGCTCACTAGTTCTGAGGCATTGATGCCTCAGACAATATCCCATCTTTTTTTTTTTAATATTATGACTGGCTCAGCCTGTCCTGGGACTGGGGCTGGTACAGTATGTGGTGCCCGGGATCAAACCAATGTCCTTGTGGTTGCCTAAGCTTGCCTAAGCAAGCACTTTAGACCACTGAGCCATCTTGCCAGCCCCCATCTTTTCTTGAAAAACATCTGTCTCCACTGATTGAACCAAAATCCTTGCTTCACTGGTTCCCAACGTAATTCTCCACATTAGCATCAATTACAAGGAGGAAAGATGACCACAACTCAAACTTAATTAAAACCCCAATTTCATTACAATAGCAGCTAAGTAGACACAAGGAAAACCACACTAGAAGCTCTCTGAAGACAGAGTGCATACTAGCCCTGTTGGCACCTTCACAGCATTAAGACCTGTCCCTGCATCAAACATATAGATGTTACTGAATGACTGACTTCAGTTAAGACTATGGCGGAAATATTTTCTTTATCTGTAGTGCTTAATTTTTTTCTTTTATTTTTTGAGGCAGGGTCTTACTATGTAGTTCAGACTGGCCTTGAACTCATATGTAGTCTAAACTGACTTCAAACTTGTGATGATCCTCCTCTCTCTGATTCCTAAATGCCGGGGTTACAGGTGTGCATTACCACACCCATCTTAAATTTTTTTTTTTTAATAGTTAATCTTTTTTATTATTTATTTACTTACTTCTGCGGGAACGGGGTTTGAACTCACGACCTTGCATTTGCCAGGCAGGCACTTGTACCACAGAGCTATCTCCCCAGCCCCTTCCCATCTTAAATTGTTAAATGCATTTATACATTACTTGTATAAAGCAAAGTAATGGGGCTGGGGAGATAGCTCAGTAGCATAAGCGTTTGACTGACAAGTGCAAGGTCCTGAGTTCAATCCTTGATACTACCAAAGAAAAGAATCAAGAAAGCAAGCAAGAAAGAAAGAAAAGTAAATATGAAGAGAAGGGGTCACAATATCTCTATATGTACACTGGCCATTTAAAAAAAATTTTTTTAGGGGATGGGGAGATAGCTCCGTGGCACAAGTGCCTGCCTGACAAGTGCAAGATCATGAGTTTGAACCCCGGTCCCACTAAAAAAAAAAAATTGGAGACAGGCATGGTGGCACATGCCTATAATCCCAGCACTTGGGAGGCTGAGACAGGAGGATCGGTGCGAGTTCAAGACTAACCTGGGCTACAAAAAGTGAGCTCAAGGCCAGCGTGAACTGCATAGCGAGACCCCATCTCAAAAAAAAAAAAAAAATGGGGGCTGGAGAGATAGCTCCGTGGCACAAGTGCCTGCCTGGCAAGTGCAAGATCATGAGTTTGAACCCTGGTCCCCCCACCCTCCCCCCCAAAATTTTTTTTTTTAAGCAGGACATGGTGGCACAGATCTGGGAGGCTAAGGCAGGAGGGTCATTGTGAGTTGGAAACCAGCTTGAGCTATAAAGTGAGCTCAAGGGGGCTGGGGAGATAGCTCCATGGCACAAGTGCCTGCCTGATAAGTGCAAGGTTGTGAGTTCTAACCCTGGTCCCGTAAAAAAACTTTGGAAGATAGCTCGTAGAATAAGTGCTTGCCTGGCAAGCACAAGGGCCTGGGTTCAATCCCCAGTTCAAGAAAACAAAATAAAGTGAGCTCAAGGCCAGCCTGAGCTGCACAGCAAAACCTGTCTCAAAAGAAAAAAATAAAATAAAATAAAATTTTAAATGTTAAAAATTAGGCCAGGCATGGTGGCACACACCTGTAATCCCAGCACTTGGGAGGTTGAGACAGGAGGATCAGTGTGAGTTCAAGACCAGCCTGGGCTACAAAAGTAAGTTCAAGGCCAGCCTGAACTGCATAGTGAGATCCTATCTCAAAAAGATAAAAAAAAAAAAAAAAAATTAATTTAAAAAAAAAAGGGGGCCAGGGACATAGCTCCATGGCATAAGAGCCTGCCTGGCAAGTATAAGGTTGTGAGTTTGAAACCCGGTCCCGCAAAAGAAAAAAAAAAAAAAACAAAGGTGGGGAGCAGTGAGATAGCTCAGCAGATTAAAGTACCTGTTTAGGCAAGCTTAGGCAAGCTTAGGCAAGTTTAGGCAAGCAAGGGAAACTTAGTTCAGTTCTTGTAGTGCCAAGTCAGCCCCACCCCCAGGCAGGCAGAGCCAACCAAATTCAGGCAGTGTCACACACCTGTAATTGCAGTGCACACCTGTTATCTCAGCATTGGGGAGGCTGAAAGGAGGATTACCACAAGTCCAAGCTGTATAGTGAGACCCTGTAACAACCAAATACATTAAAAAAAAAAAAATTTACACTGGCCATTTGCCCCTCAGCTTCCATATTAAATTCTTTCTCACCTTATTTTTTTTTTTTAATTTTATTTATTTATTTGTTTGCTTGTTGAGTTTGTTTGTTTCTTTATTTATTCATTTTGTGGCTGGCTCAGCCTGCCCTGGTGGTGGCGCTGGCGCAGCATATGGTGCCGGGGATCGAACTGCAGTCCCCGCAGTTGCCTGAGCCCTCCTAAGCAGGCGCTTTAGACCACTGAACCATCTCGCCGGCCCAACATGCCTTTTTTTTAAAAAATTAATTTTATTTTTCTTTTTTTTAAAGATTTTTTTAAAACTTTATTTATTTATTTATTTATCTATGTTACGGCTGGCTCAGCCTGCGCTGGGGGTGGGGCTGGCGCAGCATGTGGTGCCTAGGATGGAGCCGAGGTCCATGCGGTTGCCTAAACTTTCCTAGGCAGGTGCTTGAGACTGCTGAGCCATCTCACCAGCTCAAAACATGCCTTTTTAAAACTCCTCTACTAATTCTCACTTTGTCAGGCAGAGAGGAAAGGTATACTTATCTATACTTCACAATGATGAATTGGCCAAGATTGCACTGCTTTTGACAGAGGTGACAGGAAGGCCAGGGATGACAAACATATCTTCTCTTTTTTAAAATTTATTTATTTATTTTTACATTTTAGTGAAGAGTCTACAGGATGTTCAGGGTCTCATTACTCGATCGGACTCACAGTGATCCGTCTGTTTACAGCCTTCCAAGAGTTGAGATTACAGGTGTGTTCCACCATGCCCAGTCTCAACTGCCTTCTCAGTGCCCCTGGGGCTGGCACAGCCCAGGGATTGAACCCCTGGCCCCTGCACTTGCTTGCAGGTGCTTTAATCTGAGCTATTTGGCCAGCCAAATATCTTCTCTTATATCTACATCTAAAAGAGAAAAATATGGGGCTGGTGAGATGGCTCAGCAGTCTAAAGGGCAAGCTTAGGCAACCACAGGGACCATGGTTCAGATCCCCAGCACCACATGCTGTGCCAGCCACACCCCTAGGGCAAGCTGAGCTGGCCATAATATATATGAATGAATGAATGAATGAATGAATGAATGAATGAATGAATGAATGAGAAAACAGGCTGGGCATGAGATGGTGCACTCCGTAATGTCAGTACTGAAGAGGCTGAAGCAAGATCCTCAACTTTGTGGCCATCCTAGGCTATATAGAAGTACTCTGTCTTTAACAACAACAAAAAAAAGTAAGGTTAGGGGGCAGGTTTGGTTTTTTTTTTTGGTACTGGGCATCAAACTCAGGACCCTCCACTTGCAAGGTAGGTGCTTATGCCACTGAGCTATCTCCCCAGCTATGTTCCCTAGGAGGCAGTTTTTATTCACAGTTGCAAGCCCCAAAAGGACAAGCCTCCATATACTAGCTGTGGGACACCAAGCAAATTCTGTGAGATCAGGTGTGGCGGTACATACCTGTAGTCTCAGCACTGGACAGGCTGAGACAAGAGGATCACTATGACTGGAGCTGCACAGTGAGACCCTGTACCAAATAAAAGACTAAAAAAATTCTTTGTGTAACACAGATCATACTTCAGTATTTGTTTTTCTAAACAGCTTACAATTTATCTATACGTGTGATATATCTGAGAAGGGCTAAGAGTCATGAACCACATTAACAATTCTGTCAACAATGAGCCGCTAGTAGGGTATATCATTTAGGTCTGTGCAAGTATACTTTATGATGTTCACTCAGTAACAAAATCAACTAATGATACATTTCTCAGAACATATCCTTATAATTAATACATGATGACTGCATATAGCTAGACTAACATACTGGACAATTAAGGGGAGCTTTAAGCAGCTTTAATGCCAAAGGAGTAAAGACCCTAATCTCATCCCCAACTTCTTCCTCACCATTCTCACTTCTCTCTCTCTTTTTTTTTTTGGTGGGTCCAGCGTTCGAACTCACAACCTTGCACTTTGCCAGGCAGGCACTTGTGCTATGGAGCTATCTCCCCAGCCCTCACTTCCCTCTCTTGATCACCTTTTTTTTTAAAAAATGTATTTAGTCGTTACAGGGTCTCACTATGCAGCTCAGACTTGTGGTAATTCTCCTGCTTTCAGTCTCCCCAGCACTGGGATTACAGGTATGCACTGGAATCACAAGTGTGCAACACTACACTCGAATTTTGGCTGGCTCAGCCCGCCTTTGGGGTGGGGCTGGCACTATATATGGTGGTAGGGATTGAACCAGAGATTGATTTCCAGTCCCTGTGCTTGCCCAAACAGGCACTTCATTCTGCTGAGCTATCTTGCTGGCCCCAACACCTCTATCTTTAAACTAGATCACGAAAATAACTTGCTTCCTCAGCCAGGTATGTGGTACATACATGTAATCCCAGTATTTTGGGAGAATGAAGCAGAAAGGTAAAAAATTTGAGCCCATTCCAGCTCTTGAAAGGCTGTAAACAGGCAGATCACTATGAGTTCGATCTAAGAGTAAGACCCTGAACACCCTGTAGACCCTTCCCTAAATACAATAAATAGGGGCTGGTGAGATGGCTCAGCAGTCTAAAGCACTTGCTTAGGCAAATTTAGGCAACCCCAGAAACCATGGTTGGATCCCCGGCATCACATGCTGCACCAGCCCCACCCCCAGGGCAGGATGAGCTGGCCATAAAAAAGAAAAACAAAAAACAAATAAATAAAAATTTGAGCCAAATCTGCTAGACAACTTAAGTATCCTAGTCCTTGTCTCAAAACAAAATATGTGCCAGGCACAGTAGCACTTGCCTGTAATCCTACTGCTTGGGAAGCTGAGGCAGGAGGACTGCTGCAAATTCAAGGCCAGCCTAAACTACATATGGAGACTATCTCAAAAAAAAAAAAAAAAAAGCAAATGGATAGGGATATAGCTCACTGCAAAGACCCTGGTGTTCAATCCTCCAGTATCACAAGGAAAAAAAAAGAGAGAGAGAGAGAGAAAAGAAAAAAAGAAATGTTTTCTGCCTGCCTTATCCCCTCAAATATGGCTCCACTTCTTTA
>PVKN010012570.1:0-20633 GCA_004027915.1 Capromys pilorides
TTGGGTGCGTGTTCTCTGTGCCCTGGATGTACAGCGCTTGTACACGGGTTGGCTCATGTTGTCCTGACCATGAACTTATAAGGCTGGGAAAATTGAAGGTGTGATTGTAAAAAGAGGAGGACGGAGGCATGGAACATTTTAGCTATTTACCGTAATCACACTGCTCATCAGTACCTCGACCCACTTTAGAAGAAAGACTTCTCTATGTATCTGGAAGATTTCAAGCCCCACTTAATAGCTTTGAAATAATTTGAGGTCAACAGCTAGGAATAAACACACACACACACACACACACTGCAGTTTAACACAGAAAACACTACTCCTGGTCCCATGGATGTGACAAGAACAAGAGCACTATCCCCAGTGGAGCAAAAAAGAAGAGTTTTTTCCTATTCCAGGTCCTGTAGGATAGGGGTGAAGGTGATGGTGGTAATTCACTGTGGCCCAAGAACAAAGCAGGCCTGACACTGCAGGGCATGCCCCAGGATGCATTTCAAAAGCTCTACTGGAACTAGACAACCTTTCAATCCATTTATCAAAGTGTCTGCAGTGCCCGTTTCAAGGTAGATGAAGCAATAATAAATTTGTGAAGAAAGTTAATCTGTGTCCAAAGCATTTTAGTAAATTAAAAAGGCTGGGGGAGGGCTGGCTGAAAGGAGGCTGTAGCGGTTCTTGCCAACTCCTATTTGACTTACTGTCTCCTTAATATGTCATCTTTGGTCCTGTGTTTTTGGATGGAATAATCGGTCAGTTAATCATTTTCCGGAAGCTGGAAAATGCACTTTAGCTAATGCAGTTCTCCTTTTCTTTCAGAGTCCTAATTATTTAAAAAGCCTCCTTGATCCATAGTCCCACTTTCCAACCAAGAAAGCCTTCCCTACCAGTCATGTTCATTTCCCCAGAGAAACCCAGTGCATCTTGTACCCACTACCCGGACCCTCCTCCAGCCTTGTGCTTTTCTCCTAATGTTAAAAATAAAGGTCCCCTTCTGGTCACTTTGGAGCCTTTCCACAGGCTGCTTCCCTTGTGAAAGGTGAGGCAATGAAATTCAAACAAGCCACTGGCTGAAACTAGCCACTTAGGCATTGCAGATGAATTTTGTTATTTTTATTTAAGTGTCAGCCAGACAACGTGGTTCTTGTCTCTCTCAAGGGTTGTACTTAACAATAGCTGCATGCATGTGGCACCATGCTGAGATAAACACACTATTGAGAGCCTTCACAAAGGCCCCAGGATAATGGTGAAGGGATGGTTACCAGAAACGAAGCGTCAGCCCTGAGCCCTCCGCCACACCCCATCAGTAACACCACTAATGCTGTTCAGTTTGTCAGCCCACTGGAGGTATTTATGAAATCAATATACAGCCCTGCAGAGACATGGCAGCGGTATTATTAGCTGGGAAAGAGGACCTCACTGGAAAACAAAATTAATAAACTTTACAAGCAGATTGTCAAGGGGAACAGATAAATTTCCTACAATCTATAGTTTTACTCTATTAGGGTGGGAGAAAGCGATGACAAACAGGCAGCAAGTGAACTGTGGCTTACATAGGGCTCCTGAGAGCAAATCTAGGTGCATTTATAGGAAGAAAGCAGGGACCAGGGACCGACACACATACCCCATGAAGTTCAGGATTTTGCCTGACTCACTGCCTGTTAGGCTGTCTGCCTTTAACACTGCTGGATTTTCCTGCTAAATCCCTTCTTCTGTCTTTAGCCTACTGTGCCATATGCCAGAACTTCTGTACAGTTGCTATTCCTTCTGATATTTTTCAGGATTCATCCCACTCCAAACAGGCTAATGTTTTACAGAAAGGTGTGCCCCCTTCCTCCAGCTAGCAGCTGAGGTCAAAGCTGGCAGTTTTAAGCCTTTCTCCTATTTGTTTCCTTTGCCCCTCATTTTTCTTATCAGTTTTTTTGTTAGACATAGAAGCCAAAGCTCATCTCCCAAGGTAAGAAGAGATAACAGCCATGCCTGGGAGGGCCATGAGCAAGCACTCGGTGGCCAGGAGACCAGCTCACTGAGGCTGCCTGAGCCTCGAATGCGACCCAGATGCCTGGTGGAAATTGCATTAGTCAGATGACAGGACCTGGGCCCCTTCTCTGGAGGCTGATGGAGAGCAGCTGAGTGGCCTGGGTGACACCGCCTGACCTCTGCTGTCATCGTGGGCTTTGTTCAGCGCCCCGACTCCAGGCTGGAGCCCTGTTCATTGAATCAGGCCTGGCTGAGGGAGTCTGCGACTGGCTCATTGTGCATCTAAATTTATTGACATCAGATGCACACAGGAGAAACTGGGTTTGAGGTGGGGGACACCCTGTTCATAGCCCCAGAAGCCTCTAGAACTCACAGCTGCACCCCTTCCTGACTCTGAGGTTTTTCCTGAGGCCAAAGACTAACCCCAAACAATCCCAAAGGTCATGAGCTTTAAGAGGCTGCTCCGAGCTTGTGTGCACCCACTTAGCAGGTGAGAGAGGAGAAATGCACCCTCTTTTCCTCTGCTTTCCCACCTTCCCCCTTGCACAATGGTCAGTGAAACTGCCCAGGTTTTTGTGAAACATGACTAGCCTCTTCTCTCAGATATACTTGGAGTAATGAGTAGCTTTTGATGAGATTACATCAAAAAAATCATAGTGTGTCTATCGGTTAAGTCTACCAAATGCTGGGCAAGGGTGCGTAGATCCTGTGACCAGCAAGTTCTTCTTGTAGGACCCGTGCCAAGGAAATAGCTGGACAAGGGTCTCCAAAAGCACGGGCAGGGAAAGTTGCCTTACTGCTCCTTTGAATGGCAAATAATTCCATGTCTGTCCAATAACTTGGGATTACATAGCCATCCGCACAATTTGATGATAGACAGCCAGTAAAAGTGCTGGTGTTGATGTACTAACTGGAAACAATGTGGACAGATGTTCTCAATATTGTCAGTAAAAAATAGTTTATAATAGGCTGTACATTATGAGATCATATTGGTGAAATTTATATGTATTACTCCTAATTGGTAGCAGTAGTTATGCCTGAGTGCTTATGGTTTTTTTTTTTCTTTTTCTTTTCCCATTTTACTTTTGTGGTTGAAGGTTTCCCTATGCTCTTTTCAAAATAGTGTGCATGCACACCTATGTACTGGCAGGCATGTGTGCATATGTGCCTTTTATCTGTAAAGAAAAAATGAAGGGCGACTGGTGGCTCAGCTGCGCCTGTGCATACCTACCCTTTTCCTTGGTGTCCCCTTTGGAGATACTTCTGCAGCCCACAGCTGGGCACCACCAGTCTCACTTGGGTCACAGCGTGATTGTGCTAGACACTTGGTGCACCCTGGAGGCCTGAATGATTTTTGCAGAGATTACCCACTGGGGTCCAAGCAGGCTTGAGATCTGAGCGAAAACCAGTTCATGATTGGTGTAACAAATACTAAGAGTATGACCAGAACACAAAAGTGAAAACAGCCTGCAGAATTCTTAGGAAAAGAAATGAAGGCTTCAGGATGGCTGGACTCCAAGCGGTGGGACTGAGCCTGCTGCAGGGCTCCACCCTCTATCCCTTCCCCTCTTCAAAACCACATCTTGGTGCCACTCAATGGTTGATGAGGTGCCTGTGGGACCTCTCTTTGGATTGGGTTTTTGGACAGGCAGTTTGAATTCATCATGCTTGTCACTAGGAAGATCCAAGAGGTTTCCTGGGGTCTCTGGGACTCCAAAATAAGCTGAAGTGGTGATCGTCACCAAAAGTTCTTGTGCCGAGGCTCAGTTCCAATCCCAGATGACAAAGGCAGAGAATCTGAGCATCAAGGGACAGCTGAGAGATGGGAGAGTGAATGGTGTTGACCCTGCATGGGGGAGGGGAGCCTTGTGGGGGAGGAGGCCAAGGGGTCTTTTCTGGGAGGTGGCGAAACAGAGAATTGGATGCACTGTGTGTAACAAATAACCAGCGTCTTGGCTCGTGGCCTGGAGGTGTGAGACCACCCACAGAGCCCGCCTGGTAACCATTTCAGCAAAGGCGAGGGCTCACAGAACAATGTGAATGCCTGTAGCAGCCCAGGCCTGAGACTAAACAGTCCCCAAACACTTCTGACCCAGCAGCGGAGGCGGCCTCCCAGGGTTTTTGTTATCATAATGAGATGCAGAGCAAGCTGGGCCTCTCTAACGTGGTTGGCCTCCTTTCTTCTTGTTTAGAGACCTGAGCGAAAACCAGATCCAGGGGATCCCGAGGAAGGCATTCCGAGGCATCGCTGACGTGAAGAACCTGTAAGTGCTGTTTTTGTTGCTCTGCTGCACATGTAGTTCACTCGGGCTCTCTGGCCAAAGGGGAATGAGGGAGAAGGCAGGAGGGCTGTTGAGGCATCTCTGGAGACTGAAGGCTGGGCTTCAGTGTTTTCAGGATGGCCTCAGACGGCCCTGGTTCCTCCTTCCTCTTTATTCATCCTCAATCTAGTTCAGAGTTCGGCCTCACCGTAGGGGGATGGTGTTGATGAAAGCCAGCTTCTTCCAATATCATTGTTATTCTCTATAAAATGGGAAGGGTAGCGTCTGTAGCAAAGAAAATGTCAAAGACAAACAGAAGAGCTGATTGCCTTGTTCATAATAAGTGTTCAATAAATCAGAGCTGTGATGGCGATGGTGATGTTTAAGGTGAGAGTGGTGGTGATAATAGTGGTGGTGATGATGGTGATGACCTAAGTGCTACTAACGGGCTCCTCACGATCCCCTACAGAAGGCTTCAGCCCTTATTTCCTAAGACCTTGGGGAGATAGAGCCAAATCCATTTCTATTGCATTAAATTTTTGTTTGTTTGCTTTTGACATTTGGGTTTAAAATCACTGATAGCAGAGAGTTTCCAAAAAAAAAATAGCACACAGGCGTACGTATCAATTCCCTCAAAGGCAACTGACACCTTATATAACCATGTCCAGGAGCAACTCCAGAAATTCTCACAGGTGCAACCCACAGACGCGAGGACCTTGCGTCCTCCTGCACGCTCCTTTTGTGGGCATGTGAGAGCGTCGGCCTGGGTGGCTGTGTGCGTGTTGTATGGGGAGATTCATGCAACAGCACTGCAGTCCAGAGGCAGGGCTGTTCCACTGCTGCATTTTTCCTGTCTTCTTTTAAGTTTTAGTTCTGGGAGCACACGGTTGCAATGCATAACAATGACTTTCTTCTTAGGAAGTTGGTGTGTGTAGGCCACTTGGTAATCGTTTTCTTCATCCGTCTCCTGAGCTGCTGCATTGTACAACTTAACCACATCAGCTTGATTCTTCCACCCGACCTCATAGTTTGCTCTTGAGCAGGGAGATTCCTGGGCTCCTGGCTTCAAAGGGGGTCTGCATTGTGCATGTCTACCTGTACCACGAAGCCCAGGCATTCCGAGCATGGTTTTGGAGAGAGGCACGGGAGATGGTCTGATTTGGCTGAGCAAGCATGTCTGCCAGCCGGCCTCCTCCACAGCCTCAAATTCAGTTGAAAAAGTCTTAAAGGAAACTTTTTGTAAAAAACTACATTAACTGTCACTTTTCCCCATAACGAATGGAGGGGTTTAGTTTACTGGCATACCAAAGGGAAGCTGCTGATGGCTTCCAGATGCAGGCTATCTCCCTCCCCTGTGGTTGAGGCCTTAGCGGAAAGCTTTTGGTGTTTAACATGCAAAACACATGAGAGGGCAGAGGCATGGAGGGTAGAGGTGGAGGGGGATAGTAAGGCAGAGACAGCTTGGGAGGGGGTGGGGGCAGAACCACGCGGTGTGTGAGCTCCTCTGAGGGGCAAGGGTAGGCCGCCCAGAAGAACTAACTTCCGGGCTATGGGTGCAGCTTGGAGGCAGAGTGTTTTCCCAGCACAGGTAAGGTCCTGGGTTTGATCCCAAATGAGAAAGAAAGAACTCCCTGACTCTGTGTCCCTCCCCAAGATAACAAGACATACACAGAAACACCTTTAATACCACTAAGTAAAATAATACTGAATGTGTCCTCAGTGAATTGACACTTCAGAGGACTTTTCCAGCATTTTCTTTCTTGGATTCTAGACACCAAAGGTATATAAACAAAAACCAACAGATTGTGTTAATTAGAAAGTTAAGGCAATAGAAAAATAGAGGCCCAGAGATGATCTACGACTAGCACAAGGTCAAAGAGTTTCCTGAGGATTAAGGCCAAAGTGAACATTTTATATATGTAAAGTGACACGTCTATTGGAGCCCATGATGCTAACTTGTGTGTTTGTGCATTTGTGTGTTCATGGCACTGGGCTGAAACTGGGCAAGCACACTACTGCAGAGCTACCCTTCCCGCTCATGAAAGCGAATGTTAAACAAATCAGTTAACAAAAAGGCACATAATGGAGTTGTACAGGCAGGCTGTACAATCGCCACCTGCACTGTTGATGCTCAGTGATTAAGTCCCATAGTGGCTCTCAATAGTTGCTGCATTTTCTTGGATTTTGAACTTTTCCCCTCTGGTAATATCTATAGCAGTGCAAAGGTCTCAAGAAGAAACGGTTAAAAATTCCTAAGCCACTCCAGCAGCTATTCAACTATTTTCAGGCCCACTTTCTGGAAAAGATGTATGAAAATACAGGTCCAGCAGTGCTTATCAGAAATGCATAGAACCAGAAGTATTTGAGGTTTGGATTTTTATATATTTTTTCTTGGAATATTTGTATATACATAATGAGATATTATTGCGATGGGATCTACATCTAAATAAGAAATTCATTTACATTTAATATACACCTTATGCCCATAGCTTACAGGTAATGTTTACAATAATTTTATGCATGAAACAAAGATCCCTGGTGTGGAATTTTCCATTTGTCGTGCCATGTTGTCATTTAAAAAGTCTCCGATTTTTGGATTAAAGATGCTGAACCTGCATGCATTATTCAGCAGCTTAAACTCAGCAAGGACCTACTTTTGTTTATTCTAGGACCAACTTGTAGTCCTCAGGGAAAAAAAGGAGGCCTCAAGGTAGAATTAGGTACAAAAAAATACTAAAAGGGACTTGACTACTTTACCCTCTTAATCAGTTTATTCGGCAGTGAATTGGTGGGTCAGGACATATAAGCCCCCCTAAAAGTAATTCCTGTCGTCTGGTGGCTCATCACATAACTGGGAATGAGGAGCATGTACATATAAGAGCAAGCAGCACTTAGCTGAATGCTGGAAACTGGTGACTGTGGACAGTGAGGGGGCTGTCAGAGAAGAAAGACTGCTTCAGGCCGCATAGCCTAGAGGTTAGGGATGTTGTCCTGGCACTCTGATGGAACCCCATGTGAGCTCCATCTGTGCCAGATGCTGAGTCTGTGACCTTTGGCACATGATTTAACTCTTCTGAGCCTAGGTTCCCACCCCTGTAACCCAAATAATTAGACTGACCTCCTAGGAGTTTTGTGAAAGTTAGTAAAATGATGCGTGTGAGTAACTCACTACTGTGCTTAACGCATGAGCTACTGCTGCTGTCCTATTCCATTGCTGCTGCTATAAGGTAAGCACTTTAGCTGGGCCTGAATTTTCATGATAATGAAAATACACAAACTGAGTAAGGCAAATAGTGGCCCAAATGGCATCAGGTGTGTTTCAAGGGTATGCGCCTACGGTATCTTGGGATAATGGGGAGATTCCAAGGCAGAATGGTAGTGGGTAAGGGCAGAGAGGCAAAGGCCGGGGCAAGAGATCCTTGCCTGCAAGAAGGAAATGTAGGCACTGAAAATGTAGGTGTCTTCTGGCCTGGAATAAGTGAATGAAAACTTTTCCTCTTGAAGAACAACCAAGGTGGAAGCAAAGGAGGCAGAAGACAGGAGATGTGGCTGAATCCAAGCCAAGGGCTCCATGCTCTGGGGATCAGATGTAAAGAAATGAGGAGTCCAAAGTAGCAACCTATGAGAAGGATGTAACTAGACCTTAGTGACCAGTAAGGAGGAGTCAGGGTGTGAAATGACAGAGTCCAAGCTCAGATGATATAAAAAAGATGGACAGCTCAGCACCAGAGTCATCACACATGCATTTATCAGAATGCATTTTGGGCTCCTAAGTACCATTTCTAGGGAGATCAGTAGAAAATGACACATGTCAACCACAAGCTTTGCCTACTTAGAGCTTCTATTCACAGAAACTAGAGGCTTAGGAGGAAGAGCCATACTTGGAAGACACAGAGGGAGGTTGCATGCTGAGTAGGAAGCCATGTCCAGACTTCCATGGGCAGAGTGGATACAGGATCTTCTGTGTGTTAGGAAATCGATGAATTAACATCTGGTCTTGGTGATGCTGATTGAGGAGATTGGTAAAGCGACACCATGTCCTTGGATCTAAGCACCTTTGGTTCCGATGTGAGGAAATTAGACCAAGTGAACCCTCTTTCCCTAAGAGAAAATTCCATGTGGGTGATTGAAAATGTAGATTTGGAGCTGAGAGCAAATTCATGGAGGGGTAGCATCTGGGAAGAAGTGATAATTTAAAGCTGTACATTTAAATAGATATCTGGAGACTGGAGGAATAGAGCAGTGGTAAAACACATGATCAGCACATGCAAGGCCCTGGGTTCAAGTCCCAAGCCCACTCACAAAAAGAAAAATGTGTCCATCTGTGAGAAATAGGGCATGCCTTGCAGAAATTTGTAGAGAAGTCATTAAAGCAGCATTTCTAGCAGAGCTCAAGTATTCACATGGAGATTGTCTGCCTTATGCTCCTAGATAGCAAATGCTAAGCGCAGTATGTACATCCCCGCTCTCAGGCTGTTTGAAAACTAAGCCCATCACCCTCGCCGACACACTTGTGAGCTTTAAGAATGTAGCACTATTATTCTATTACCTGAAGTAGAATAGGAGTGGGAGACAAATTATTGGAGTACAGTGGCAGGCTTAAAACTAACTGATATATGAAATGACAGCTGATCAGAGTGATCCATGTTACTGTATGCTTTATTAGGAGGAGAAAATCAAGGATTGTCTATTTTTGCAAACTAATAGTGCAACAATGATGTGGATCATCTTCGCACATCCTGACATGTACCTTCAAGAAGAGACTGTGAAACCCCATTTTCCAGATGACAAAATTAGTGTATGTATAATTTACTAACAGCTAGCACACAGAGTTAGGCCTAGATTTCCCACGCAGCCCACTGTGAGTGTCACATTCAACCCTATCTGGGGTTCGAGCTGTAGACACCCGGCACATGGCCCTGCACACAGCCTGTGAGCTGCAGGAGAAAGGAGGAAGTGACGAAGGATACTCCTGGGGAGCCGAGGCCCCAGCCTCCTCCTAGTGACTTTGATCAGATCCAAGAAAAGGGATGCAGCCCTGCAATCCCGTGGGCCTGCTGCTACGACAGCCATGAATCTCTGCATGGTGCAGTCCTTGCCCCATGCTCTAGGCAGCAGAAAGGCACCCCTAATTGCTTCCTGCTTCTCCAGAGAAAAGAATGAGGAATTAGTTGGGAATACCAAGCTGCACAATTATTAAAAGCCGGATATATGGGCTGATCATGTTCTCGGCTGCTGTCTAGAAGGGTGAGGTGCTATATTTAAAAGGACAGGCAGTTATAGGAACAAACTGATCTGGAGAAAGACCCACAGAGAGACTGACCTGTGGCCCAAGAGTCACCACGCTGCTGCTAAATGCCTACTACGGGCAACACTATGCTAGGTCGTGGACAGAAACACAGTGAAAGAGGGACGTCGTGACCAGAAAGACACGAGACAGGACAGAAAGAAAGGCATTGGAGAAAAGCGATGACAAACTGCCATCCAACGACACAAAATAAGAAAAATACAAAAACCCAGTATAAATTGCTTTTTTAAAAAAAGAAAAAAGAAAATGTCCCCGTGCCCCGTCTTTCTCAGCAGTGATGTTTTCCTCTGTTTTTCAGTTTCTGTTTGCGAGGACACTGTAGGACATGCATTCCAGAAGGGAAAATCAATAACCTCTGTCTCTGCCAGCTAGCAGAATTTGGAATTGACCGTTTCAAAACAAAGCAGAGCAGGCGGCCTTTGTGTTCCCTAGTTAGTCTGTGTTGCCACACTGCCTGTGTCTGCCCTCCTGCTTCCTGAGATTAATGAGGGCTGTCTCCACCCTGGTAAGCGGGCAGTAATCTTGTGTGAGGGAGGGAGGTGCAGGGAAGGACCCCAGTCCCCATTCATCAACAGATCCCTGCCAATCCCAGCAGCCATTTGTTTTGTCACTGTACCCAGAATGGTGTCTACACCGCTGGCCACACCCCACCAGGCCCTCCATGGCCTGGTTTATCTCATATTTCCTATTTACCATTCCAGTCCTCAAACACCCACAAGGTCCTTCCTGCCTCAGGACCTTTGCACTTGCTGCTCCCTTTCCCCAGGATACTACATCCAGACCTCCATGCAATGGGCTCGTTTGGGTTCTTCAGGTCTCATTTCAGAGTCACCTTTCCTGGCCCATCTAAGCCAGCACCCCCAGCCCTGCAGCCCTCCCTCTCTGTCCCATTACCTAGTCGTATTCCTTCAGGGCATTCATTACCCTCCGAAATTATCTTGTTCAGAGGTCATCATGGCTATAAGCCATATGCAGTGCCCCTGGATACACAGAGATTCTGCCTATCTCAGTCCCCTTATGGGCTCTGCATGCCCCACCCATTCATAGCTGAATGAGGTTGGCCACATGGGTAGTAAATGAGCGACTTTGTTTGTTCATTTCACCAGCACTTGCTGATTGCCTATCCCATACCAGAAATCATGCACAATTGTTAAAATGTTCAACATGAAAACAATATCCTGTCCTTGCACTTGAAGAGTCCAGAGTCCAGAAAGAAGGTGGAATGATAAAACGACAGCCGCAGGACATGGGCTAGACCTGCAGTGGAGGGAAGGAC
Source organism: Capromys pilorides (assembly GCA_004027915.1). Lineage (NCBI taxonomy): Eukaryota > Metazoa > Chordata > Mammalia > Rodentia > Capromyidae > Capromys > Capromys pilorides. The sequence continues at coordinate 10,820 of PVKN010012570.1, forward strand.
AGGATATGAGAAGCCCAGGGAGGCAGGCCTGAAGCTGGCTCAGTCAGGAAGTGAGGTGCCTTGTGTTTTGAAGGAAAAGTAGAAGATTATTCAAGGAAAAGGCATTGCCAGCTGAAGGAACAGTATATGAAAACTCGGTACAAGGGTGTATGAAAGAGTCCGTCCTTACCAGCAATCCGTGGCTGGAGCAGAGCCAGAAAGAGGGCAATAAAAGGAGATGAGATTAGTGAGGTTCAGCCGGGCGTAGGAAACTCTTGAGCACTGTGATCTATACAGCCATGAGGCTCTGCTGAATGCTTTTCACAAGAGGGGCGTGACCAGGCTGTCTGTTAGGAAACGCAGCCCTGCTCAGGCATCATTGGGGCGTGCAGTGCACGGCAGGAGAGAATGAATGCAGGAGGCCAGGATGAGACTTGTATGTGGTTCAGAAATTAAGGGGGCCTGACCCAAGCAAGGAAAGGGAGACCAAGAGGCCAAGCTACAATGCAGGTGTGTGAGAGCCGCCTGCAGGTGGAGGGGGCTGAGCCTGTTGGGAAGAGGGGGAAGCTACAAGATTTACCATGGCCAGCTCTGACTCTGGGGCAAGAACAGTGTGCCACCTCTTGAAGTGAAGGGGAGGCTGCACTTGAAGAGGGCTTTGGGGAAATCAGCTTCTGCAGGCAAGAGGAAGCTGGCTTACCACTTTTTCCCAATATAGGGAGTTTTCTATCCTCCTCTGCTTTGTAATCCTGGCCAAGAGTGTTAAGTTCAGAACTGCTGCTACAGAAACTTGGACTGAACTCCCAAACACACTACTAAATACAGAGGTCATAGCTGCCCTCCTCTCTTTTTTCCTTGTTCCCCTCCTTCCTTCCTCCTGCTCTTCTTTTTTCTATTCTTTCCACAGATCATTCTTGAACCCTTGCTCCTACCCAGCCCAAAGCTAGTCCTGGAAATAAAAACAATGAATCAGGCACATTTCTTGCTTTTGAGAAGGAATTGTCTCTTCGCCTACAGAGGGAGGCCAACAGATACACAGGAAGCATAACTAATATGCTAAGTACTGTCCTTGTGTTCTTCCAGATTTTCCCCATGGCCTGTAGGGGAGTACTGGATAAATGCTGGTTGATTAAATTCCCTGAAGTGGGAAAAAGAAAAGAAACATGTAAATAAGGCTGTGCCAGCTAGGAAGGATATGCTACAGCATTATCCAAAGGCAAGGAGAGATGGTAGAAAGTGTCCCCTCCCAGGCGTTGTGCCAAGGACTCAAAGTCATCTAAGTGACAAGCAGAATTCCTTTCAAGCACTGATGACATAGTTTCATAGATGTCATTAGAAGTCCTCTGTCGGGCTTTGTCTACTCTTCTAACACTCCCATGCTAAGTCAGAGGTTTCTGCACAGTGGTCTTTTTACTCCAAGAGCCTGCAAGGCATACACAGGGAGAGGTCAAGCTGCTTGTTCACCCTTTGATTTTGCAGTTAGTCCTTGGTGTGATACATAGTAGATGGCCAACAAATAATGAACAGTGAGTGGATGACTTTCACAAGCAGAAGACTGCAACAGCTAAAGAACAGTTAACACCCAGAATGAGTGAACATGATTATATCTTAGGAGCAAAGGACAAGATGAAAGTAGCAAGAATAAGCTCAGAGAAGCGTTTATGCTTTTCAGGATAATGGAGATGATTGTTCTTGATCCAGCATTAAAATATATTATCTGGGAGAATTTTATTTGTAGACCGAATTTTTAAAACTCATTGTAAGTATTTAGCCTCTCTGAGCACAAAGTGCACAGCAAATACTTGCTTAAAACAAGTGTGTAAACAGAGTCCTGTCTTTTCTCCACCCTGGATAGAAGGTACAGAGGCTCTGGGCCCCTTGAAATTGGACACAGCGGTCTTAGGAAATATTTGCCACTGGGCTGAGCTTTTGCTCAGAAATTTTTAGTACTGAAAGATAAATGAAAGGAGCTTCAAAAGAGAAGAAATGATATGTTGGACACCACAGTCGGAGACTGTAGCAACTGTGTATGTTGTAGCTCTTAATCTTACTGGAGTTAATTGAGTATAATAATTAAAAGTATCAGTTCTGGAGTCAGGCCTGATTTTTTTTTTTAATTCCAACTTTGCTACTTGTCATCTATGTGACTTAGGGCAAGTTTCTTAACCTTTCTTTGCCTTATCTCCTAATGTGTAAGATGAGAAAAACTGTTAGCGAGTCCAACAGAGGAAATGTGTATGGTATATTCATGCAACGTTCCATGGTTTACACAAAGCCTTCTCTTGTGTTCACTAGATCACTTACCACAGTGACCTTGTGGATCATTGAGGGGCGAAAACTCATTCCTCTATATATGGAGGGGAAAGTTAAGGCACAGAGACATGGAAGAGCACTCTCACAGCAAACGAGCTGGTCTTGGGAAGGGGTCGTAGGGAGGGCTGGGCTCTTGGTGAGTACTTTGTGGGTGATGAGCCAGGAAAGACTCTGGGGTGTGGCAGGCATGGACAATGGCTGTAAGGACACAGCCGACTCAGGTCAGCAGGCAATGCCAGAAGCGTGTTTCTGCTTTTTACTGGCAGCCAAGACACAAGGTGGGAGCAGGCAGGCTGCACAGTCACAAGTGAACAGTCCCTCTTGGTTGTGCCAAAGCGTGAGCTTTTTGTCTTGCTTTATTTTATATTGTCACTGTATTGGCTTTCATTTTTGTTGTTATTTGTGTTTCAGTTTTTGTTGAATTTCATTAATTTTTTTAGAGGAAGGTGTTATTTACTATTTTTATCTTGGAACAGGGTCTTATTAAGCTCCTATAGCTGGACTGGAACCTGGAACCCCTCTGTCTCTTCTGCCACAGTGCTTGGATTATAGGCATGCACCAAGATGCCTGGCTGCTTATTTTATAATTAACATTTTACCTTTCACAGCAGCTTTAGGTTTTTAGAAGAATTCAGAGGGAAACAGAGAACTTAGGTCACCTGTTCACATACAGCACACAGATTGGCTTCTTCTAGTAACATCCTACATTAGGCGGCATGTTTGTTGTAATGGCTGACTAATGTCCATAAATTCCATAGCTTAGGGTTCACGCTCTGCAATGTATACTTGGGTTTGTACAAATAGGTGACACGTGTCTGCCATGGCAGTATCATATAGAATAGTTTCACGTCTCAAAAAGTCTCGTGTTCTACCTATTCATCCAGCCCTGCATCCCCTGTCCTCAGAGCATGGTCTGTGAAGTGTGTAGATGAACCCTTTATCTTTTTACTAGTCTTTCCCAGTATCACATAGTTACTACTGAGTTCTTCAGACTTTAAAACCAGAAGTCCCAGGAGTAGCTCAGTGGCAGACCATGTACCTAGCATGTTCAGACCCCTGCAAAAACACAAAACAAGTCCCAGTGTGTGGTGCCAACATCAAAGTTTGTCTTTCAGAGAAGACCTGTGGCCTGAAGAGCCTGCCTGCCTCTGGGACTGGGCTTTTGTGGTGACAGTAAGGGTGGTAGGATCGGGTCCTACAGTTTGCCTGGCTGGAGTCAAATCCTAGTTCTCAACACCTGTGTGGTATTTTGTAAATAATTGAGTAAACTCTTTCTGAGTTGTTTGTTTATTTGTTTTTCCTTCTTAAAATTACCGTATGCTTATGGTCCTTAGTAAGCCCATTAGTCATCGGAAATGGATATGTAACTACCACATCTCAGTACTTGTTGCTCCCCGGTCCCACCTCTAAGTCGTGTATTTCTTTCTCAGCCTCCATTTCTCCCTCTGTGCAATAACAGTGAACTAGCACTGCCTACTTCATGCTGTTGTTGTGAATAATAACCATTATTGCTATTTCATCTCAGATAATTAACTTGGCTCAAGTTATCACATTTACAGACTTCAAATATCTTCCCAAAGTAAAAGTTATGTTCGCAGTGCCCTGGCTCCAAGGTAACCCTGGCTTTTAAAGTATTTAACTGCATCCCTCCTTGTCTTACTTCTTTCAGTGGGTTGCCAAGGATACAAGTCAGAGGAAAAGAGGGTACGCATTCCCTACTTACCCTATGCTTTTGCATATCACCACTGAAACACAGAAGTACCCCAGAAGCCCAAGAGTTCTGGGCTTAGTGACAGCTGTTAACTGCCACCTATCCCTTCCCCTGCAAATGACCATACTCTAATTCCCAGGATATGTGACTATTTACCCTGCATGGAAAAGGGACTTCTCTGCCTATGAGATTAAGTGAAGAATCTTAAAACGGGTAGATGATCCTCGATCCTCCAAGTGTGCAATATCATAAGGGTCTTTCTAAGAGAGCGTGAATTAGAAGTAGAGGGGGACAGGCTGTTTGATTCAGAGCGTGAGGACAGCCCCACTCTGTGCAGCCCCTAGTCAGTCAGGGAGCAGCTGCTCCCCTGGAGCATCCAGGAGAAACAAGTCCTTCCCACCTTGATGTGAGCTCACTGAACCTGCTCCAGACTTCTAACCTCCAACATGTAAGAAAAGAGATGTTTTTCTGTTTTGAGTCATCAAGTTTGTGGTAATTTGTACCAGGTACCATGAGAAACCCATACTCTGGCTGTCACATAGCCTCCTGGCCTTGGTCTCCTCATTATTAAAATGAATCATTGACCTATCATTAGCAGATTTCAAGTCGTGTCCTGAGAAACTCCAGAGTTTCAGAAGAACACAAATAAAGTGTCACTTTTCAATAATGATGATTTCAATTGCCTTCTACAGAGCTGAGGGTTTAATATGAGATTTTTGTACACCTAAGAGCTTAGTGAGAGAAGAAAGAAATGCTTGAAAAATCACTGGCTAGATAATCTTTTAATCTTTCAAGTCTGTTTAGATGGCAGCATTTGATAATGCTTTGAGACCATCTTCCGTCAGGCAGGAGCTAGGTTTGTTCCTTGAGCTAAAATTTCACAGTAGGATCAAGAAGCCAGCACCAGAAAGCGGGCAGCAGAAAAGACGGCTGGGGTTACAGCAGGTTGTAGGTCACAGAGCCAGGCTGGCTGGACTCTAGGGTTCAGATCCAGGTTGGACTTGCTTGCAGAAAAAAAGAAAGCAGGAAAGCTCACTCTGGCCTGGGAGGTGACTTTCTGGACTAAGCCTGAGAGCATCTTCCATCTTAAGGACTTCTTAGGGATTTCTGTGGAGGGGTTGAGCTCCACCAGTATTCCTGTCACCCTGAATAAGCTTCCTGCCTTCACCCTAGATAAACCAGCTAGTTCTGGAAGAGAGTTCTTCAAAGCTCAGAGGAACAGGGCTTGGTCAGGCGGGGATCAAAGCTATGTGCTGGGTAGACGCAGAAGTTGTTAGGACAGAGTATAGGAGAGTGGTTTTCTGAGATGCCAGCTGCAGGCTGCTCAAGGATGCCAGAGGATTATTGCTGGAGCTGGCGTTTCAGAGTTGGCTCACGGTGTCAGAACTGACGCATCCATAGGCACGAGGCCCACCCTGCCAGGGCACAGCACTTCTGTACCTGCTGCACACATTCAGCCCGAAAGTAGATGTGTTACAATGTGTCCGTTTACACCCACAGACATTATTGGCCATTGTAACGTTCTTTTTTCAAGCTCTCTCCATAACCAGTCCCCTAGGCACAAATGCACAAGCCTAAGTGACTTCTAAATGTCATTGAGACTTCCTGGGTACTGTGTCTGCCGGGAAAACCACCTAGCCAGACAAATAAGTACCCGGCAGCGGAGCACTGGATTATACAGTGCAGGATCTGGCAGCAGTCCTGAGATTTTGCAGCTAATCGACCTTCTGTTAGGAAAGCTTTGTTGCTTTTTCCAGCTTATACAACCAGACTTTCTTGGGCTCAAGAATGGGATCTTAGAGATCCCTACAAAATCCTCTGATTTAAGCATAAATAGTTCTATCTTTCTCCTGCTGCAATGCAGAATACACAAAGGAATAGCCACCTCAAACAGAAACAGTCCTCTTGGTAGGTAGTAAGTTCTTATAGAGCTCTGACCAGGTACCAGCTAGGATTCTTATTCCTTTTCATCTATCATCTCATTTAATCTCCATGGCAGCCCTGTGATTGTCACCAGTTTACAGGCAACAAAACTGAGGCACAGAAGGTGCAGTGGCTGGCCCATGCCATGCCACCTAGTGGAAGTCTATTGGCTATCAAAACCCTGGACCAACTCCTGTGTCCACTAATGTTTTGTGTTTTGTATTGGCTTTCAAAACTCAGAAAGGCTGAGAAGCGTACTTCAGTGCTGGGGCACCTGTGCAGCTTGTGTGTGGCCCTGGCTTTGACCCCCAGCACTGCTCCTCCACCTCAAGAAAGTGAACTTTCACTTGAAAATGTGAACTCCCTGGTCCTGTGGATAACATCTGGCATGTTAGTGCTGGGTGCCCCACTTTGCATGGCAGCAGCAGGCTGTGGCTCAGTTGCACCTCCTAACTTTGAGGCAGTGTATGCTTTTTGGACACCAGCAGGCCTGTTTCATGGGTCCTGCATGTTTCTAAGTAGTCCTATTACCACATCAGCTCACTGAAAGGAAGAGTCACCAGCTGCTCCTTACCTAGAGACCCTTCTTCGTCTCTGACAGAGTTCCCCACTGTGCTTTGCTTGTTAGTGAATCTTGGACCAGGGCTTTTCTCCCTTGAGCCTTTGTTTCCATCTCAGAAGAATAAAGACGATTGCATGGAATGACAGATAGGAAGAACATAGCACACAGCTTGATACCAAGTAGACACTCAATAAACATTACTATTCTATATGCACATGGTTTTTTTTTTTTTTCACCTTCTCTGATGGAGAGAGAGAGAGAGACTCCCACAGTTGAGCTGTTGGCTGTTTGGCAGTAGGCAAGGGTTTATGGTGGATTGGGTGGCCTTGGGTATTTTCTCTAATCTGATGAGTCAAAGTGAAACCCTCGCTAGGGGCAGGGAGAAAGCTGGGTGGTCTGAGCATCTGCCTAGCAAGCGCAAGGACCCAGGGCATTCTGTGCCCTGCCAGCCACTGAAACTGGATATAGTAGTATGCACCTGTAAATCCCAGCACTGGGGAGGCTGAGACAGGAGAATCAATAGGAATCTAAGCTACACAGCAAGTACCTATACCAAATAAATAAAGACTTTTTTAAGAATTAAAAACAAACAAAGTGAAACCTTCCTTAAGGGATTTTAAACTCAAATACTGTGAAGTGATACAGACCATTGGACACTGGCTCAGTGCTGTTCAGGAACTAAAGCCTCTGGCTACCTGGAAGTGTGAACCCCAGGGGATATGCACCCCTGACTCCTTCTTGCAGATGTGTAGGACCTATCTTTAACAATTTTTCATTTGTCTGAAAGAACCAAAAGTGCACCTACCTATGTCAAAACATCTGACACTGAGATATTGGCACATAAGGCAAAACCTTTCTAAATACTGAGGGTCAGGCTGAGGATATATTTCCATGGTAGACACTTAACCTAGCATGCAGGGGGCCTTGAGTCATATCCCAGTGCCACATAAGCAAGTTAAGGAAGTAAATAAAATAAGGAAGGAAAGGAGGGAGAGAACAAAGAGAGGAAGAAGAAAGGAAAGGGGGAAAAATGAAAATCTAAAGGAGTAGCCACACCATGTAGGCCAAATCAAATCATCCACGCATCAGCGTCACCCTCAGGCCTCTGGCTTAATTTGTGCCTCCCGTATGTGGGAGCTAACCTCCTTCAGGCACATGTAGTGAATGGAAAGTTGGGTGGGTTTCCCTACAGGGCCAGGGGTTCATAAAATGATTCTCCATAATATCTTGGCAATCACAGTGCCATTATTCCATAACCCAGTTAAAATCTACCTGCTCCCAAGTGCCTGGGAAAGGCCAGTGGAAAGGTGACAGTCAAGATGACAAGGAAGAGACACATTCAGGAGCAAGTATTCCTGAAGCCTGACCATTGCTAATCGCCCTAAGCAAAGCACTGATGCTGAGCCTCGGCTTCCGTTCCGCTGTATCCCAGTTTCTGAGGCCAAACAACTCCAGGAATTGGGCTTAGGATCTCGGAGCGTGGAGCTGACTCCTCCCTGAAGCCCGCGGCAGCCGGCTTCTTTCTGTGTTGCCCAATGGTCACTTTTACTGAAGCGTCCAGAACTCTCTGAAGCCCAAGGGTCTGCCTCATTCTTTAGCTGGACTTCTCTTTGCTTACTTAGATAATTGCCCAGTAGGTGTGAATTTACGAGCCTTCTGTCACCAGCTACTTCTCAACCTGCAATTGACTGGCTGTTCTTTACAATTAGAGCCAAGTTCAGCGTTTCTAAGTCGTGCAGCTTCTTCTTTATGCCTGGCCCACAGCAGAAATTCTCTGTGCACTTTTTGAAGACTACATTGAATATCTTTTACCTAAATTGCTAGGGACCACAAGTATGTTAGATTTGAAGGTTGTTTTTTTTTTTTTTTTCTTTCAGATTTTGGTATAGTTGCATCTGTTTAATGAGACATTTTGGAGATGGGATCCATGTCTAAATAAAATTTATTTTTCATAGACACTTTACAAAGGCTAAAGGTAATTGTATGCAAAATCTTTAGTAATTTGTACATGTAGTTCTCCTGGTATTTTGTACAGTTGTGTTGGTACTCGAGGAGTCTGGACCTTCAAGTTAGGGTTGCGCCAACCTTAATGCTTACAAAATGAAAATTGTGCTGGTTCACTATAGCCATACCCAATGCTTCTACAGTGTCAACCTGAAAACCACCTGGTCCCAAAGCACCTGCATCTGATTAAGAATGTAGATTCTTGTGTAAAAATGAACGCCTTAAGCCCAGGAGCCTGGACTTTTCCCCTGCTGCTCCACTAATTCTATGTGGTTTAGGAGCTGTTGGTGTGATGAACAGTGACTTGGCATTAAAATAAGGAGAGACCTAGGTGTATGTCCCAGGCTCTCCACCGGTCCTGAGTAAGCCACCAACTCCTGTAAGTTTACTTTCTTCCTAAAGACTAAAGGCTGTATGTACCTCAGTCCATTAGCAGTGACAAGGCAGAAAGCATTTCAGTGTTAGTTATTGTCTCATTTACAGATTGTAACAATGCGGTGGGGTGGATGAGATTATTTTGCTTTTAAAAACAAGGGAATTTGGACTCAGCAAGAGTCACAGAGCATAGCTGAAATATGAACCCATATTAATCTGACCCAAATTATTAATGATTCTTAAAACAACAGGGGGACTTAATCCAGAATTAAACTAAAAGCAAAGTAGCCTAGAGGATACGAAGGAGGGAAATTCCACACATACTAGGCAAGTGTCTGTGAAGTAGAGTGAACTTACTGTTCAGCATCTGCCCAGGACTGGGGACAAGAAGGACAATGACAGTGGCTCCTATTGACCCCTGCGAGCCTGTTAGTACAGGCTTTGTTACCCTTGACGGTTAGATGCCTTGGAGCAAGGAGGTCCCATCCTGACAATGGGCTCCTGAGGTCAGAGCCTCATGGGGCACAGAGCTAGACAACAAAGCCCCCTTTCAGCCACTTAGGGCCCTTTGTTTCCCCAACATGGTGGAGGACCGAGCGCTTCTGCTTTACTTGGGAGTCTCCTGGGGCTTCTCTCCGTGACTCCCCTGCAAGCCGTGGATGGATGGAACCTGGCTCCGCACTGAGCAGATGCTGATACTCCCCGTACCTTGGAAAGAGAGCGCAGGCTGGGCTGTGAGCTGCTACCATCTGTCCAGGCCCATTTTAAGCCACACGTCTTGTAGTGAAGAGGAAAAGGACACGAGAGAGAGAGAAAGAGAGAGAGAGAGACAGACAGACAGACAGACAGACAGACAGACAGACAGACACAGACAGAGACAGACAGATAGACAGACAGACTCACTCACTCACTCACTCACTCACTCACTCCAGGATTCACAGACCTTT
>PVKN010012571.1:0-20604 GCA_004027915.1 Capromys pilorides
TTGTTGTAAGCAGCTGAGTTAGATAAAAATATTAGAGGCATTCAGGTGGGGCTGGGCCCTGGAAAGATCCAGTGCAGAAGATGAGATACCTTGAAATGGCAATAGAGGCCCCGCCACTGTGGGCCACGCCACACCAGTTTAGAAGACTCAACTGCAGCCACATACCTTCTTAGGGATAGACATCAGGGACTGATATTCTACGTAGGTATCAGTCACTTTGAAAAAGCCAGGAAGGGGCCAGCGAGATGGCTCCATGGTCTAGAGCACCTGCTTGGGCAAGCTTGGGCAGCCACAGAGACTGCGGTTCGATCCCCGGCACCACATGCTGCGCCAGCCCCAGGGCAGGCTGAACCAGCTAGAATACAAATAAATAAATAAATGAGGTTAAAAAAAAAAATAAAAAGAAAATAAAATAAAAAAGAAAAAGCCAAGAAGAGTCACTAACCCAGCCCCCTACAGGAAAAGCCTCTGCTCTGTATTCCTGGCCGCTTGCTCATCACTGGCTTCCCCTTTTGATCCTGATTTAATCCATTTTACCTGAGCAATTGTGCTTGTAATTTTATTGGCTGACCATAGTTTTATCCCACCTCATGTCCCCTTTGCAAGTTCCCATGTTTTCCACCTTAAACCTGCCTCACCTCATGGATTTGCTCTATAAATTTCCTCATGACAGGTTCCTTGGCACCCCATCTGGGACACCTTCTGCCCCTCTCTTGGACAGGAGCTTTCTTTTTTTCAATAAATATATTCTGCTCTTAACCTCTGTTGTTCCTAAAATTTATTCTTTGATTTTAGAGAACACGAAATTGCCCCAGATATCTTTCAGAGTGGGAGTCTTTTTCCGCTCTGTCAAAATGAGGACCATTTAGACAGAGCAACTTCCCTTCTCTTAGTATTTCCTGCTGTAATGCTTTCATCAGGAGTAACATTACAGATGATTATTTCTTTTAAATTTTTCGCATTTGTAAGAGAAGAATTTTCAGTTTGTGCCTGGGAGGACTTTAATGGAAAATAGCCACTTTCTCTCTTTATCTACACTTTTTTTTTTTGCCTTAGGATGAGTTTAAGATTTTGCCCACATGGGCATGTCTTTAGGCCACTTGTTATGGTAAGCTACAGCAGGAAATCACATCACATCTGAGGTTTAAACCTTGGGTCTGTACCATTCTGGTATTTGACTTTGGGCAATAAATTCAGCCTCAGATTCTTCAACACTACCATGGGGATAATAATGGAATTTAAGTGATTATCTCTAGACTCTAATGAGATAATATGAAATGGCTGGTATAATACCTGACACAGAGCAACTGATAAATATTAACTACTTCCATGTTATTGTTTGTGTTCAGTTGTCCCCCAAAATCCTCAGGCAGTCACAGGGTGGTCTTCTAGACTTTGTGAATGATTCATGATCCAGTGCTGGGATTACAGGTGTGAGTGCTGATGGGATTACGGGTATAAATGTTGCTAGGATTATGGGTGTGAGTGTTATACCCAACCTGGGGCAGATAGCCTGAATGCAACATAAGGGAGACAGACGTGCTCTCTGTAGCCTTTGTTCCTGCTACTCCTCCCTTTGTGCTTTGCTGTCTTCTGCCACCATGAACTGCTGCTCTCCGCCATGTGCCAGCACAAACTGAGCTAAACTAACCTCTTCCTCCTTCATTTTAGGTGTTGGTTATTTTGTCCCAGCAAGGAGAGAAGAGTAACCAAGACAGCCCACTGCTTTCAACTCCTGAAGGCCAGATGCTGATTCTTGGGCTGGGGAGTTGAGGGGAATCATCTTTATCTCTCTTATCGCCCCTGACATGCACTCTGTGAGTCGCGGTCCCAAAAGGTAGTCAACAAAAAAAATGTCACAGACTTTACTTCCCACTTTACTTTGAATGATGAAGCCATTCAAAATTCACAAGCCAAATGATATCAAGTTGCTGATGACTATTACTTACGCTCTGACAGTGACACTGAGAAGCATGTTTAGCAATAGCTCACAGCATTTGAAAGTGAGGCCGTTGTTTCCGGAGGATGGGTGCTGGTGCACAACCCCGCTTCATCTGCTCAGCGCAGAGGCCCTGAGGCAGGGCGTAGGTGACAGAACCTAGTAAACAGCGGCGGCTGAGCAACAGGAGGAGCGGAACCTTCTCCACTCCCGCCCTTCCGCCTCCAGCACCCGCCTTCCAGATAAGCAGCACCTCGTCTGTGCTCCGTGTAGGCAGTGGTGTGGGAGGAGGTGAAATGCAAGCGTTATTTTCCCTTCTGACTATCATCAATTCTCGGCTTTCCTCTGACTTTCATGAATGATGAGGTCATCCCGGCGCAGAAAAAAATTAAACTTCAAACCCAATAAAGGCCTGCATTGTGGGTCCGTGTAAACAGACGCCCGAAGTGCAGGGGCTGGGAGCCGGACGCGCGCCCTCTGACGGCGACACGCGATGGTGCGCTCCGCAGTCTGCGGGCCACGCGCGGGCGGAAGTTAAAATTAGATCGATAGCCGGCCTGGCTGTCTCAATCAATGCTTCGCAGGGAGAGTGCACAGCCGTCTATTTATAAGCCAAACCCGGCATTATCTTCCTCGTTTAGGACGCAGAGATCCATTACTCCCGCCGCAAGGGAGATGATGTTGCGCGAAGCTGGCGCCGCCACCTTCCAGCCGCGGGGCGCTGCAGAGCCACGACCTGAGCTGGACCCCGGCCCTCGAGTGTCCGCCCCCACCCCACCCCCCGCACCCCCTCCTTTCCTGGGCATCCTTGATCCTCAGGTAGGGAGAGCCAGAGGAAGAATTAAAACACCCACGGGCCTCCCCTCTCCCCGCAGACTGCAGCCTCTCCTGGAGGTTTACACCTAGCTCCCAGGAACTGCACACGCAGTCCGTGCTCAGACCGTTACGTGTGGGTGTCGAGACGCGGGTGCGAGTGGGTGCCGCGGGGGCTCTGCACGTGCACGAGGGCCAGGCAGCCTCCGAGCCGGCGGGACACCAGGACAGTGCCAGGCCTCTCAGCCCCGGGACGCAAGTCCCTCTGATGCACGAAGACTCCACATCTAGCTTTCACGTTAACACTGGTAAATTGTTTTCAGATTTTGAAGGATGCTGTCAAAAAGGGTAAACCTTGACCTAGCGGTCCGCTAACACGACACCGAGGCATGTGCCTAAGGAAAAGAGGTTTCTCTCATCTTAAATACACAAATAGCATATTCTCTGTTATATATACTTATTAATTACTCTGCTTTTGTTTTTCTATTTTGACAACTTTCTTTAATGAACATGTGCTTTTTTTGCCATAGAGAAACTTTAATGCCGGAAAAATTTTGTATTCTCTTAAATGTACATTTTATGTATTTTTGGAATCAATTTATTAGCGGCTCCATCATTTGGCTTAAAAGGCTTTGGAAGTAAAATAGAAACCGAAGCCTTCCTTATTTAGAAGCAACCTTTCTTCTCCTCTGCCATTCTCGCTGGCTCCACTCCAGAGCGCATTCTGCATCTGTCCCTTTCACCCACCCTCGGGCTCCTGGCATGGTTACCACTCGCCAGGCATTATCCTTCACCTAGATGCCGAAAATATCATCTCTTTTGGGTTTTCTGGATTCACTTTCTCCCCACTGCAGATCTCACTGCACCACATCAGCTGGATTGCTCTTTTAAAATGTAAATCCGATCCCATCTCTTTTTTAAAACCTGTAGCTCTGCATGGAATCTCAATTCAGACAGCCGGTTCTGCACAGAGCCAAGCCGTGGGGTGCTGTCTGGCTCCCACTGACCCTTGCTCTTTTCTTCTCATAGAATATGATTGTCTCAGTCTTTGTCATAGCATGTACGGCAGTTAGGGTGCGTTGCCAACTTGACTGGCGTAGGAGCCACCAGGGGAATTAGTAACCCCGGTGCCTCCGGGTGAGTTGTGAATGCATGACTTGGGGAACTGGCTGGTCTTTGGTCCTTGGTCTCTGCCGCTGCCTGCTGTACACCCTGGCTACTCCAGACCAAGCTGACCATGGGCTGAATTTCCTTACAATGTGGATCCAGTTAAACTTCTGCTCCTTTACACTGTGGGTGTCTGATACCATGTCTTGCAAGGGGAAATCTGACTGTACAGCAGGTTTTCACATGGCTCATTCTTTGTGATCCTCAAACCCACCAGTCTTTTCTTCCCTCCCAATCTTAGCCCTTGCCATCCTCTATGTGGAAGATCCCGTCTTTCAGAGGAACGCAAATTAGCCTCATTCTTGTCCTTTTAGTCTCAGCTAAAATATGAGAGACTCTTGGCCTCTCTAAAACTTATTATAATGCTTTATTTTAGCACATTAATTTTAATACATTATATATATATATACATACACACACACACACACACACACACACACATATGTATATATTTTTAGAACAGGGTCTACAGAGTCTCACTACATAGGTTGGACTCTTAGTGATCCTCCTGTTTTCAGCCTTCCAGCCTCCCAAGCACTGGGATTACAGGTGCGCACCACCACACCTAGTCTCAATCGCTGTCTCAGAGCACCCTGGGGGCTGGGCCAGCACAGCACATGCAGGGGATCAAACCCCAGGCCCTGAATCTGCCTAAGTAGGTGCTTTAATCTGCTGAGCTACCTAGCTGGCCCTAAGACTGTTATGTTTATCCATTGGAATATCAGTGTATTCTCTACTGTCATACATTAGAACGTAAACTCTAAGAAAGCAGTCTTCTTTTTTGTTTACTACTCTCTCTTTTGCTCCTACAGTAGTACTGGCTCATAACTGACATGCAATAAATATTTATTGAATAACTTACTGAGCGTGATTTCCTAGCATATGATTTATAAATGACACTAATAGCATTTTGCATGTTCTTCCTTGAATTTTAAGGTCATTTTTATGCTCATATATTTCTTCCTTTCATGTGCGAGCTCTGAGGTAGGATTCTATTTAGTTCTTCATTTTATTTTCAATGGCTTTGTGAAGTCTGGTACACTATAGATGCTTAATGTATTTGTTGGGCTAAATTGCAAAATAAGTGAATGGACACTAAATGACTTTACCCCAGGTCTAATCTTTCACTTGGGAAAATGAAAACCTGTATCATTTGACGGCAGAGTGTTGCTTTTATTATTATCACACACACACACACACACACACACACACACACACATCCCACAAATATACAGAGACTGTTAAGCCCCCATGTGTCAACTTCATTAGATTAAGAAACACCTAGCAGATTAGTAGAGCACACTCCTAGGTGCATCTGGTGGGCCACGGAGCATGATCTTTCATATACTGTGTTTGTTCTCTGGTGCCTCTGTTCTCTGGTAGCTGTTTTGTTTCTTGGTCTCCATGAACTGAGTGGGTCAGCTTAGTTGCATGCTTCAGCCCATGAGGTTTAAACCATGGAGGCAGCTGAGCTTCAGCCAACTCTATGAGCAAGATAAACTGTCCCTTTAAGTGAGAGTCAGGTACCATGCTCAGCAATGGGAAAGCATGCACAGACACACACACACACACACACACACACACACACACACATCCTGAATGTTTCTAATTGCTGTTTTATTTGATCTTTCTACCAGCAGGGATGTAGGAACAGAATCTCAAGGGCATTAACGCACCTGCTCTCTCTTGTACAACTACTATGAAGCAGACCCAGGGCTAAGACCTGCGAATTTAAACTACTCATAAATAGGCACACATAAAAGTATATCTCCACACCTTCCCATATTTGCCAGCATCCTCACTTCTCAACCATATTTTTCATTTAGTTAAACGAGATCTTAAGTCCAAAGCTCTATGAATGGGGCCTGGCGTTCATTAGGATCCTAGGAAATGGCTGCTTCTTTCTCTTTGTCATTGCACCGTTGCCATCATCTTCTTACAAAGAATGCTTTCATCTCCACTCTGCTCTTTTTCTTGCCAGACTCGTCTTCAGGATCCTCTTTATTCTGAAATTTTAATACACAATATTAATTGCTTATTTTCATAGATGAGCATGATCAAATGAGTTTCTGCTAACTGACAACTTCTTGTTTTTAACCTTTACTCTGAGAACTAAAGAGAAATATGCGAATACCCAGCAGCTAGTATATCAGGCTGAGTCATACAGTGCACGTCACTAAAGAACTAGCACATGGTATCCCAAAGTTCGGTAAACATAGCATAGCAAGGGAGGACAAGTGATGTATAGAACTATTTTTCCTGTAGACAAACAAATTGGAAATTTATTCTGATCATTCATTCATTCTGTTAGTCAGCTTCCTGTCAGCGTGTGACAAAAAAAAAAAAAAGAAAAGAAAAGAAAAAGAAAAATAGCTTAAAGGAGGGAGAATTTATGTTGGCTCACGGTTCTAGAGATTTCAGTTCATGTTAACTTGGCTCCATCGCTTCTAGACCAGAGTGTGATGGTAGGGAACACGTGTTGGGGCCAAATAGCTTAAATGATGATGGAGAGGGAGAGAGGGAGATAGGAAGGGGGAGAGAGAGAGACAGAGACAGACCGAGAGAGAGCTGTGTGTTTCCTCCCTTTGCTTTGATTCTACTACACAGGTCCCCAGTTTATGGGGACCCACCTCTCAGATTCAGGATAGGTCTCCTTCCTCAGGGTGCTGTCCCACATGCCAATCATGTCTGGAAACGCTCACAGGAGTGGGCTCCACTAATCTCCTAGGTGTTGCTCAATCTAATCAAGTTGACAATCAAAATTAGCCATCACGTTTGTTGATTATATTTTATGTGACAAGTATTGTACTAAGCGTGGGAAAAAAGCAGCAAGCAAAAATAGATGAGTTCTCCTTGATGTGACTCTAGCAGAATGAAGATCAACGCGGCGAGCAGATAAAGCAGGAGGAAATGGCACAGACCAGAGAATTCAGCAGAGAACACTTTGGGGAAGTGATGAGCTATATGTTGAGCTCAGATGTGGCTCAAAATGCTAAAGCTTACTAAAGAGAGGAAAGGAAGGAGACAAGATCAAATAAGTGAATGAAGAGTAACTTTAAATTCTTTAATAAATATTTGCGAGTGCTTGCCACATGCCAGGTAGTTGTCTAGGGACTAAAGTAGGGAGCAAAGACAAAAATCCTCATCCATCCCTTGTCGTAGAGAGAGAGGCAATGCAGTAAACACATATAGGTGATAGGAAAGAAAGCTACATGTTGATTTCTGTTAAGGATGGAAATAGTTAAGGAAGAAAGATAAGGAGGTTGGGCTTGGTGCAGCTCCTAGCTGCAATTCTATGTTAGGCAGATGGCCTGCACCGGCAATACATTCCCTCAAGACCAAATAGTGATGAATAAGCAATTATGCCGATCTAAAAGGTGGTGTAGTTGACTGCAGGGGAAAGATCTCCAGAGCATGAATTTTACAAGGGCAATGAGCCTGAGGTGGAGAAAGTACAAGGAGGCTGTGTGCCTAGAATCAGGAGTGAGGGCAAAGGAATAACAAAATCATGAGTTTGAAGAGGTCATGGATTTTTGAAAGACCCTGTTGGTGATTATAAATAATTTAGATTTTGCTCTAAGTAGATGGTAAGGCTCTGGAAACTTCTGAATGAAAGATGGACATAATCTGATCTATGTGTTAATAGTGACTATGATTGGTTGTTGTAGAGCATACCCTCATACTTCAGGCAAAGCACGAAGTATATAAAGACAACCTCATTGTACCCTCACACTTCTCATTTTGCCAGTGAGGAACTGATGTGCAGAGTTTGATTTCAAGATTGCACTGCTAACAGCAGACAGAGTTGGAATTACTGATACTAGAATGGTTCTCTCTCTATGAGAGCCAGGATTCAGGTGAGGAGAGGAACCATATATCCATCACTTACTGAGGGTCTACTTGTCACCGCCTTAGATTTTTTTTTTTATGAATTTTATTTCACTTTTAACACCAAGTCCATCAGATAGGTGCAATTGCTCTTTTATTGCCAATGGGGAAACTAAGACTCACAGAGGTATCAAACTCATCCAATTCAAGTATTTAAGAATCAGAAGTTAAAACTCAAGCCTGAAGTGTTTCTCCTTGCCTATTGTCTCCCAGATAAATATATCAAACTTCAACATATACTCCTCAAAGTTCTTGTAAACTATGTGAACCATGTATTTTTTTAAAAATCAGTTCTTTCATTTTTGATTGCTTAGTGCTCTAACGTATAATTACTGAAATGGTTTGTTTTTGCCATTTGCTATTTGCTCTGTTGATTGCATCTTTCTTGTGTCCCTTTGGTCATCAGGACTGTTAATTTTGATTTTCACTGTGATTGGATTGAGAGGATCCATGAATCATGCTTCTGGGTGGATCTGGCTGGGTCATGGGGGGCATGACTTTGGGGACTGCCTCTGTCTCTGGTTCTTGTTTCTGGCTCTATCTCTGCTTGTTGGCTGACACCAAGTGAGGAGTTTCATGTCACCATGGCTTCCTTCTATGATCTGCCTTGGACTCAGCTGAGCACGGCCTGAAATACCTGAAACCATGAACCAAAATAACCATTTTCTTCTTCAAGTTGTGCATGGCAGGTATTTTGTCTCAGCAATAAGCTACTTAACTAACACATCACTCCTTTCCTACTTGCTTGTCACTTATGTGTTCTTAACATCTTTAGCTTTTTCCCTGAACAGTCAGTATTCCTGCCCAGCTTAAATTGGTACTTTTACCACTTCATGGATAATGCAAAGAACTCATAACAGCTTAAACTCATTTTAAGACACTTTTGGCTCTTTGCTATATTATCACAATTCTGCTTTTACATTATGATACCTTAGCTCTCTATTTTGTTTCAAAAGGTAAATATTACCAAATACTAACATATGTATTTGCCCTTTATCATGGTCTTTATTCCCTCCAAAGTTGAATATTTCTATTTGGGATTTTTGTTCCTTCAGCCTGAAAATTTTCCTTTCATAAGTCTGACAGTGCCATTTTCTTAAGACAAACCTCAGGATTTATTTATTTGGAATGTATTTACTTTGACTTAAATTTTGAATGTTTTTCAGTTAGCATAAAATTTGCATTTCAGCCTTTTAAAGATGTTACATTGTCTTGGATTGTGTTGATAATTTTCTATTGAAAAGTCTGTTGGCCTTGTTACTTTAAAATAATGTGTCTTCTCTTTTCCCCCTTTTCTGTAATTTCCTGTATTATGGTGAGCTTCGATGTAGTTTTACTGTTTTTATCTTTCTTGATAGTCTCTCGTATGCTTAGCTCTAAAATGTTCCCTAAGCATCTCACATATAGGTGAGGTTTATTGCAGGTGGTGACTCATGGGAGTACTATATGCATCAGTGGACACTGCTATTCAATGCACCAAGAGAAAGTGGGACCTAGTTGGTGGGGGTCATGGAGCCATGACATGGGAGGGTGTGTTCCTGGTGCTGGCTCCTCCCTTCTCTCTCTGCTTCCGCCTGCCATGGGGTGCGCCGCTTTCCTCCTCTGCGCTATGCTGCTCTGGCCTTGGAGCTGACTTATTAGGAACTGAATCCCCTGGAAACCATGAGCCAGAAGTAGACCTCTCCTTCTTGAAACTGTAGGTATGACATATTTTGTCACAGTGATGGGAAAGTGACAATATTCTTATCACTGTTCTTGGATCAGTGGCATTATCATCAATTGCAGAAAATTTTTTATCTTTTATCACTGTCATTATTTCTACATCATATCGTTTTTCCTCTAACATGTCAATTGTACATGTATTAGAGCTTCTGATGATGTATCCATGTCTGTTATATTTTGTTCTGTTCTTTCCATCATTTTTCTCACTGCGGAGTTTCAGTTTCGAAATTTTAAAACACTGATCTTGTCTTTGCAATAAATATGCTGTGTTTTACATGCTAATAAATTCATCCAAACGAGTTTCTAATTTTAGATAACATATTTTCCTGTTCTAAGTTGCCCGTATAGATTTTTTGGCCACTTCAATTCTCTTTTGAAACCCTGAAGCTATTAGTTGATACTGAGTGCTCCTGTTTTCTTTAATATAATAATTTATTTTATTTTATGTTTATTTTTTTTTTTTTTTGAGACAAGGTCTCATTATGCAGTTCAGGCTGGCACTGAGCTCAGTTTTGTAGCCCAGGCTGGTCTCGAACTCACATTGATCCTGCTGCCTCAGCCTCCCAAGTGCTGGGATTACAGGCATGCGCCACCACGTGTGGCCAATTTTATTTATTTTAAAGAGTTCTGTTTTTTTTTGTTTTTGGTTTTTTTTCTGTATTTGAAATATCTGTGGGTTTACTATTATATTTTTTTCTCTTGAGTATAGAGCACACATTAAATTTTCCTTTCATGTTAATATTTTGAGTTGTATTATAGACATAGGATATTAAAACATTTCCAAAAAATAACCAAAACATCTCTAAAATGCTCAGATTAATCTCTACAAGCAAGGGTTTCTGCTTTTCTCTGGAGACCAGACAGGCAGACACTGTACTACATATGAGATTGTGTTACAGTTTTTAGCAAGTCTCAATTCACTTCTGGTTTGTCTGTATTCTTCAAAGAGGTCACTTTGGTCTTTTGTTGGGAGGCTAGTAGTGTTCTGCTTCCTCTGTTCTGAAGATTATGGTCTTTCGATGTTTTGAGCTTACATCATAGATATTCACTCCATAGGAGTTCAAAATCCAAAATTGGGAAATAGTTTAAACGTGATAACTGTGCACATTTATTGCAAACCTGTTTCCTTTTCTAGTAGGGCTTTGCCTTTTAAACACTAGAGACTATAGGAGATTTTATTCTCTTTCTGTTTCAGCACCCTTAATTCCTCTCTACCACTTTAAAAATGGGCATAAACCTTGATTATTTACTCTTCCATTTTCCAATCCATTGTGTTACTTCTGTACATCAACTAAGTCTTGATGGTTTTTCTTCCTTCCAATTGAATCCTTCTACTTGACCTAAATCTACTCTTCAGCCTGTGTGTACCTAGAATAAGAAAATGCTCCTTGAGAAGTAAGTAGTTGGTGACTACAAGCTTATTTCAGAATTTGTGTTATCTAATTCTCTTTGCATCCATAGATCTTTTGTGTCTTAAGTGATATTTGCAATTTGCCTTTTACCATTTTGATACACTGTGGGTAATAGCTAGCCGTGGTCATCTATATCCTCACTAAAAGTTAAAGTCATTCTCGAATGCATAAAGGCTTAGAAACTTTGTTTTTGAAACAGATTCTTACATTTACTTAGTATAGCTACCTCACTGGACAAACAGAAAATTGTGTTCAAAGTAGTAGAGTGTTATATTCAAGGTCAAATACATATTAAGGCTAGAAACTGGTTCTGAAGCAGAGCATGAGGTTGATCTTCTGATTCAAATGAAGTCTTTAAGGTGAGAAGAAAGAGAGGAGGTTGAATACATTGTAGAAAGAACTCCTATAATTTCCTGTACTATGGTGAGCTTTGATGTGGTTGTACTGTTTTTACCTTCCTTGATATTCTCTTGTATGCTTAGTTCTAAAATGTCCTCTAAACATCTCACATATAAGTGAAGCTTATCGCAGGTAGTGACTCATGGAGGTGCTATATGCATCAGTGGATTAATCTATTCAATGCGCCAAGAGAAAGTGGGGCCTAGTTGGAGGACAACTAATACAGAGAGCAATTCTGGAGTCCTTGTAAGTCCAACTGACTGAAAAAACTAAGACTCAGCTTCAGTGACCAAAGAGAATGCTTGCTTATTATTTTCTTCTACATTGTTTGAAAAGAGTTCTAAAAAGGACTGCTTGTGATAAGATCTAATTTGAAGAAGGTTGCAGATGTGGAAATAGGGCAGTAACATGAAAAGTAGGGAAGACTAACAGAAATCTGAGATGATTCCCTTAGCAGGGAAACTTGATAGAATATGAGGAACTAGGTGTTGTAGGGTCATAAATTACTCAACAGAGGGACTAAGGCAAAGGCTGGGCCTGTGTGGTTCTGAAAATACAAAGAAAATACTTTATTCTTTCATACAGGGAGTTTCTCACAATGACTTCCCTCCCCTCTGATTGTTGAACTAGTTCAGAGGCTTAAAAAGAGAGAGAGAAATGTAAGATTATCAACCAATGAAACGGAACCATGAAACAGTAGCCCACCTTCCCCAAGGTCCTCTTTCCCCTTTACTGACATACCACACTTACTGCAGTTGACCTTTACCTCTCATGAGGAAAAACATTTGAATTTGCAGAAGGTAAAAATCGTGAGAAGATGCTTAAAATGAGTGTACTTTTATATTTGGTCATCAACATGAGAATAGTATATTCATTTAAAATTTGTGGTATTTTGTCCTGTTCTTGATTGAAATTTCCCGACTACTCAGGCTAGAAAAGAGGTTGCTAAGCAATTTAACAATGTAAACAAAGAAAGGGTGGTGTTTAGAATCAATGGGAAGCAGTATGTTCTTATGTTCTTCTTAGAAGAACAAACTGTATTTAAGAATATTATCACATTATTGTCTACATGCAAATATGTGCAGCTATTTGTAAATGAATTGCATCTTTTTATTAAAGAAGGATGCCTATTTATCATCTTTATGGCAATTTCACTGATTGAAAAGATTCCCATTTCTTTAAAATTATCCACTATTGATGATAGCTAGCATTTAGCAGTACTTATTAAGAGTCAGGCATACTCCTAAGAAAGGAACACTTTACGCTTGTTTAATCTTTACAATAGTTCTGTGAGTTAGGAAATAATATCATTCTTCTTTGCAGCAAAAAAGGAAACTGAGACCAACCAAGGTCAAGTCACTTGCCCAGGCACATCTGCTACAGGGTGGAGTCCAGGGTGGGCTGTCCTAGAAGCCCAAGTGGTAACTATTCTTGCACTTATCAGGATGGTCTTTCAATCGCTTCTTGGTCTTTTGGCTAAGATCAAGTGTAGGATGGTCTTTCAAGAGCTCTAAGATAATATGCAAATGTAGTGATGGTCAACCCAATGGCTTGCTTTCTGAAAAATAGCTCTTCTCCCTTCTTTTCATTGAGGCAGTCACCCTGGGGACCAGTCTTCTCTCTCCCATCAGTGGCAGTCAAGCTGCACTGAAAAAAGAAGTGAGCAGTTTGGGGCAGCAGCAAGACTGATTAGGGATCCATTCCTTTCCTTGGCTACCACAGAGCCCGTAATTATATAGCCTGAAGTAACTGATTCTGGTAATTCTCATCTATAAAAACCGAACAATATTATCAATCTTGTGTGGTTACTGGGGAAATGAAATACTACATGTAAAGTGCTTAGTTTAATGCAGACATGTAATAGCTTCACGAAATATGGATGGCCTGCTTATTTTCCTATTACTACCATACACTGTGGCGTATCTTCAAAGTTAGCAACTGGTGTAGATTTTTGACCACGTCATTGATGTTGAGACTCCATGTAACTCCGGGAAGACTGTAAGAGCACAAACGGTAGGAGGTCTTTAGATAAGCTATCATCTGCTTCCTGCTTGGTATGTCCTCATGATTTTAATGCTTATTTGGACATATTCTTCAGCTTTAAACACTATCCAGTCTTCCCATTTGGCATGAAGATTTTCTGCTCTTCACCCACCTCCCACTGCCAACCAAAACACCCAAGATAACATGCCTAAGAACTAGAACTCAGGATGCACCCTCTGCATTTGGAACCCTGCGGAGTTGAATAGCACACCTTGAATGGGAGTACTGTTCTGTGATACATGTTGGCATTGGCAAACTGAAGCCACTGGCTTCCAGTGTAAGAGAGAAGGAAAAACCAGGTTGGTGTCTCAGACAAGCGCACAGCCTGAGAAAGACACAATCAAACACAACGACAGCGCAGACCCGGGGCAGGGCGGGGGGAGGTTCTAAAAAGTAACATGTTAGCTGAGAGAGCCAATTTAATTCCATGAGACTCTGAAGTACTTGCCAACGTGCTCAGCCGGCCCAGGGTAGGATGCTGAGACAGTTCCCAAGGACCTGACAGTCTTTGGGAGTGGCCGCCTGCAGACATGGAAGAAGAAAAGCAAAAGACCGTGTAATTTAGTTCTAAAACTGTAATGCAGGTTAAAACGTGGTCTCTGAAGTGAGAAAAAAAAGCTATTATCTTTTTGTGTACCCTGCTATATCCTAGGAACTAAATTAGATGGGTTAAATAAATTATCTCGTAATTTAATCCTAAAAACAAACCTTTGACATGAGCCTGTTTTGTTGATGAGAAAATTGGCATACAAAGATTAAACACATTGTCCATGATCCAATGGCAAGCGAGCTGGAGGATGTAAAGTTAAATCTATCCAAATCTCACACTTGCACTGTCCAAGGTCCGAAAGCCACTTGCCAGCTGTATGAACAAACCCTCTTGTTCTATGTGCCTCTGTTTCTTTATGTGACAAATGACCATAACAACGCTGTACTCAGATTTGGGGGGTTAATACTTTCTTGTACCCTTTTCTGCAACAGTCTGACCCTCACTTGAACCTTTTATAATTAGTCACCTCTGTGCTCTAATCTTAGCCTCTGTTAATTGGGCCCCTCTGTATTCAAATAGGCAATGTTTGGACAAGGGCAAACACTGGGCCTGAGGGAGGGATGGTGACAGATCCCAGAGCCCCATCAATTTTGTCTGTCCTGAAGCCTAACTATTCAGCTTTTCCTAGATCCAGTGAGACTGCTATGACTCCAGCAGTCTCCTCAGCCCCTGCTCCTTCTCTCTTCTTGGGCTAAACTGAGCTTCTGTTACTTGGAAACAACAAATCCTTAAGTAGAACAAATACTTTCCTTACTGTGAGGAATCCACGAGATAAGGTAAATTACAAAGGGCAGGATCGATGAGACCATGCCTATTTATCTTATAGAGAGTAAAATAGCAATTTGGCCTTTATAATTGGATTCTGAGATTTTTAGCTTATGGAATGCTTCATTATGTCAAAAGGAGGAGATGGGCACATACACAAAAAAATTCACTTTTACTTTTCCTGCTGGGAAGAATCAAAGCAGCTGATAGTCCTATCACAAACTGAAGCCACACCACCCCAGGTTCTTTGTGTTTGGAAATATCGAATGACTCTAGGCTGGTCATCTGGTAACCACTTAAATTAGGCTTCTACTGGAGCCAGACTTGGCCTGCAGACTCTTTAAAGAGCCACAGATAACTGCCTGCGTGACAGACACATGCCCCACTGGCTGGCTCTGCCTCTCTCCACCTGTGGGATGATGGTTGTGCAGGAAATGCAACTCAAAACCAACAAGTTCTTTGGCCAAGAACCTTATTTATTTGATTTGGTTCAATCGCATTGACTGTGTCACTCAAAATAGCCAGAGCAGTCGTATACACGCATAATCATGGCTGGAGAACAAGGAGCAGCTTCTTTGCAGTAAACTAGCAAGCAAACCTCACATGGACTTCTTAGAACCTGGTCATTTAGTACTGTGAATGCTTTATATCTGGGTGGATGTGATTCCATCAATTTGAATAGATAGCTGGAAATAGCTCACTTCTTCTGGTATTTTCTTTGTCACCCAACCAGTTGTATACTGCTGTATTTATTGCGGACTCCAGGGTACCAGGCCTTCATCTCTTGATGATTTCAATACCTCTTGGATTAAGGTGGAGCCACTTTCAACCTGCCTGTCCTCCTGGACCCTTTCACATGTACCTCACTCTTCCTGCAGTCCCTGGGGAGCGTGCAGCTTCTTATATTCTTCACTTCCAGCCAGGCAGCAGAGGAAGCAGTATTTTTGTTAGCAAATTTTTCCCTGTGGCTGTTTTATTACTGAACACAGAGCATGTAAATCACCAGTCTGAGGGTGGCCTGTGGGGAGGAATTAATTCTGAATCTCAACTGACTGCTACCAAAATGGTCAGTCTATTTTTCTGCTGTGTTTTCACCACTCTCATTTTTTTTAAGCTTCTTCCCACCAGCATCATGAGTCTTTAAAATAAAATGTTCTGTTGATATTCTTAGGGATCAGCTATGATTCTTTAAAATAAGGTGTGTTTAATTGATCTCCTTAGGCCTCCTCACTGCACAAAGCTGCAGGTCACTGTCTGCTCTCTGTGGGAGATTTCAGAAGAGGTTCACAGGAAATCTGGAGAACATATATATATATATATATATATATATATATATATATATATATGATTTCCTTTATGCTATATGATCTCAGTAGAAAATGATGAGTCTTCATTTATGTTGGAGGTCCTCCAATTATTAATGTGATTAGAAAAAGAAACTCTTCCACAATCTCGTATGTATGGAAAACATTGTAAGCACCAGATAGAACTCTCTTTTTAGGACAGTTTTATCCAAAGTGGGTAGACATGGTAGTGGCACTGACCCAGTTTACCTCTTCTATGTACTAGCATTTTGATGACAAAGTTAAATGGGGACCGCTTGACCAATTACCTGTTTACAACGGTGCCTGAATGGGTTAACCTAAGACTTGATCAATGCATGTCCACCAAGACTGTGAATGATGCATACAGCGAATGTTTCAGTGACCATTTAGCAACTACTCACCACATGCCAGGCCTGCGTCCTGTCTTACCATCTGGGCAACCTTATATGGTCATAACAATAGTTGAGCTGTTCCTACGGGCAGGACTCATTTCGACTACACCCGGGATTAACTTATCTTATTTAATGCTCCCAGTAAGCTCAGGGCACATCTTTTAGTCCATTCTATAAACATGAAACAGATCAGGGAGCTTGCATGAGGTCATCCTATTGGGAGCTGTTGAAGTTGGAATTCAAATGCCAAGGCCTGATTTTAAATTCTTTCAATAACCTGTAACAAGAAAGAAAACATGGCAACAACTACAACTACAAATAGTATGTGGTGAGTGTGGGCCAGTGAAGCATCTAGTTCCTTCTGTGACTAAAGGAGCTGTGCTTCTATGGGCCAGGCCTTCTCCATTGGCAGCGGCTGCTGTCCTTGCGCTGGACTGCACACTGTTTTGCCAGGGGGCAGCCTTTCCTAGAGTAATAGTAGCTGCTTGTGTCTAGCTGTTATTCTCTGTCTCTGCTAACGCAATTTCTCACATTTTGCTTTAAATATAGCCTTTGTTTGTTGATTTCTATGGAGATTGGCTCGCCCAGTGCTTTCTGAAAAATACCTGCTTCTAATTGCCAAAAAATGCCTCTCTCTGGGTTTGTTTACGTGACACTTTGACTCTGTCTGCTCAGCACCCTGCCCTCCATGCCCCGTCTGTGTTTTTCTCCTCTATTAGCATTCTCTGCCACATTAGAACTGTGAAAAGTCAGATTTCCCTGCTTTTACTAGAAAGAAACATTTTAATATTGGAATTTCAGCTAAGATGCGAATGTCTCATGGGTACCTCTATAATACAATTAAGTCTCCCCTGTAATAATAGCTCTAGAGTGTTCTAATTTGTTTTAAGCCTTTTATGTTCAATATAAAGTAAATTACATAGGAAACAGGAGCACTGCCTGCTATGAGGAGAGGGAGTGAATGGTGTGGACTGGGGAGCCAGGCAGACCTGGGATTGTACCTCAGTCTATCATGCACCAACTATGTAGCCTTAGGCACTTAAACCTCTCTAAGTCCCTCCTCCTCCTTCCCCTCCTGTTCCTCCTTCTCCACCACCTCTTCTTCCTCCTCCTCTTTTTCTTCCTTCCCCTTCTTCCTTAGAACAGAGGTAGTAACATCTCATAGAACTTTTGGATGGCCAAAAAGAGAGATCAATGTGAGGTTACTGGTGTAGATCAGGCTGTTGCTTTTTTCCTCCCATCAAATTTGCTGTTCTGCAAATATTTGGCTTCTACACACCACCACTCTAGCACTCACTTTCCTCATTTTAAAAATGAGATGTAGAGGTAAGTTCATGGCCGAGACTTCTTAGAGCTCTATGGTTAACTGACTCAAGTTCTCTAACTATCAGTGATCTGAGCATTTGAACCTAGATACTGCACACCCAACCAGTGCACTAAACTATAGGACTGACAGCCACACCTAATAGGTCCTTGAAATATAGGCTGCCAGCGGTTGTCTCTTCTCTGGAGAACTCATAATCTGTGGCACAAAGGTTGCAGTGCAGTAAGATGTGTCTTTACCCAGTAGGCTTACAACTCAAATGAAAATTCAGTGTAGCAGCTGAAACAAGCCAGGCAAATGGGAAGGATTTGATTTACTAATTGTCTCAATGGCTCCCTGGCCTCCTGCCCAGCTGAGACAGGCGTTATCTATGGGTGAACATTACGAGTGCATTGACCACTGTGCAGAATACCTGCCAAGCAGGTCTGTGCCACTCTTCACGACATTAGGGCATCTGTCTGCAGCAGCCTCACTCCATGATCTAATTTTTTACTTCCAACATGCCATGGATGTAGAAATCAGCCAACCAAGCATGATGGAGTTGTGCCAAAAACAAAAGTAAGTATGCTTGAGGGGGTGCTCCTGCAGCTCGGAGAACCGTTCTTGGCCTGGAGACGGTGACATTGCAGTGGCATCAGAGAGAAGGAAAAGCCATTCAAAATAATTTGAAGCCTATCTAATGTTTATACTAGTTTGTATACATGAGTACAGAGATGTTTATGTCTGCTACACCCACATTCAGCTTGACTTAAATGTTCTATTCCTTAGATTTGCTGATCTCAAATGCAAATTCAAATAGGAACTGTATTCAACTTTTTCACGTAAATTACCTAAAACACCAGGTACTGATTCCTGGTAATTTAATTGGAATTCCTTGCAGGAACCCACAACTCCATTGCAATTATGCATTGCTAGGAAGCTGATACCCACTTTTCTGGGCTTTACAACCTTTTTTCTTTCTGGAGGTATTTTAAGGTATAGTACAATATTACAGGTGTACTCATGCTTCGGTGATTCTAGTAAGCTATTTTCCTTAACTTATTTAGTTAAAAACTCACCCTTCAGCAGTGTTTCAGATCCAACTGAATGTTATTTCACTTTAGAACCTTAACAAACAGCACAAACACCAGGAAAATTGTGCTGTAAAATTCTGAGTGGCAGCCAACACTTTCATCAGAGAAATTCAAACTACTTCCCAAACATTAATTAAATCCCACCACGCTATAGCCTAGTCCTATCCTGATTGTTTTTTTTTTTTTTTTAAAGAAAAGAATCAATGCAAAATAAAGAGGTGACAGATGTACAAGGCAGGGAAAATGAAAACTTCTTATGGAAACAGATTTGAGATCTCAAATACAAAGGCATCTATGCCCTCTTAATCAAAGGATGTTGCAAGTTCCTGATCGCATTCTGCTGCTCATCTTCTTACATACAGAGCTGCTGATCAGATTATCCTTTCGCAAGCTGTGTACTCTCAGCATGGGCAGAAACATTTGCTTCCTGCTTTTATTACCATTAGACATAGTGAGGCTGTGGTCTACAGAAAAGCTTTCCAAGATGACAAGGAAATTAGAACTTTTCCTAGGGTCCTAGCTTGTACCCTTGGTTTCCTAGATATGGAAAGATTTTGAGCAGGGTTGAGTCCACCAGAAGGAGCAGGATGTGTGAGAGTTAGTGTGTCCAGGCCAGGCTTGAAGTTTGGAATGAATTGCACCTTGAGCACAGACGGCAGCTGGAATGAGGGAAACTGTACTCTCCCTCACCTCCAAGTTACCTCTCGTCCAAAACCTCTGACTTCAAAACAGGGCTTAAATTGCTAAGCTTGTGTTTTACTCAGCTTTTGTCATTGTAACAGAACACATGAGAATAAGAATTTAAAAGAGGAAAGGTTTAATTTAGTTTATTATGACAGCAAAAAACCATGGCTGAGGAAAGCTCACCTCATGGAAGCCAGGAAGGAGAGAGAGGTAAAAACCCAGAGAGGAAGAGGCTGGGGACAAAAAATAACCCACAAAGTCACATTTTCATGACTGACTCCCTTCAACTTAACTCTATCTTCATTTATATTACCTCTCAATAATGCTATCAAACTATTACTCTACCCATGGATTAATCCACCAAGGAAGTGAGAAACGCCATGATCCAGTCACCTTTCAAAGCCTGCCTCTGAACATGAGTCTTCCAGGGAATATTTTAGGCCCAAACCATAAGTGTTTGAAACTTCAGAGTCCTTATCTGAAAGCTTTCAAGATGAAGCCCTGCTCTTTCAACCAAAGCTGACTGACACTCTTCTACGATTTTTGACTAGTATTGTCTAGTTCTGTTTTTCCAATCTGCTTTTTCCCAGACATATCAAGTCATGTCCCTGGTGTCACAGTTTTCATGAATTAAATATATTGGTATGTATTCTTCACTATTATATTTTTTTCATCTATCATACATAGGAGTGTTCGTTGTTGCTGTTGTTATACCAATGTATATGTTCTTAAAACTTCAGTTTAGTAGCAGTCTTAAAGGGCTAGCTATTATATGCCATACAAGATAATAAAAATGCCTTTCATTTAAAAATATTTTCATAACCAGTACCTCATGCCTTGGATTCATTTCTTTATTTACTCATTTATTGACTCATTCAACCAAGAGACTTCTATGGTCTCATTGGAGATAAAATTATAATTAAAATATGGTTTCTGGCTTCAAGGAGCTGACAGAGCAGGAGGGAGAGTGGATGTGTAAATAGCTGCTCAGAAGATGAACGCTATACTCAGCTTGTTCCTCCGTGTCTTATATACCTAGGAGAAAAGGAAAAAAAAAGCCTTTCAAGGTCATATAACTTGAAGAATAAGAGTTATATCTCCATACCTC